>CABPSV020000220.1:11085-22282 GCA_902459845.2 Hepatocystis sp. ex Piliocolobus tephrosceles
AATCATTAATCATTAATCATTAATCATTAATTAACAAGTATGACATTATATATGTATAATAAAAGAACTATAATAAAAATAATTTTTTTTTTTTATTTTACAATAATGAAAAAGATAGGTATTGAAGGATGTGTTCCAATATTTTATTTTATTTGTCATTCTATTTTACTTGTCATTCTATTTTATTTGTCATTCTATTTTATTTGCCATTTTTTTTTTTTTTTTTTTTTTTTTTTTTTTTTTTTTTTTTTTTTTTTGCTAGTCGCCATATTTATTTATATATATTTTTTATTTATTTCACTTTTCTCTTATTAACCATTCTTCTTCGCTTGGTCGCTAACATAACTCAAAACGATGCCTTTGACTTTTTCCAAAATCTGATTTAATTGATCAGTTGTTTTTGCCTCTGCATATATACGAATCATATGTTCGGTACCGGATGGCCTTATAAAACATCTACCACAATATGGATCCACTTCCTTTACTATTTTATTAATATTATGTTGTAACAACTGTGGCTGGATTAAATATTGTTCGTGTGTTGGGTGCGGTATAAGTGTAGATAATACATGACTAGGACATGGTAAATTAATAAATAAGGAAGGTAAACGTATATAAATATTATGCCATTGTTTCAAAGTCCAATTTAACAAAGCTAATGACAATTCAATACTTATAAAATTTAACAATGCATCACCTGTTCTCTGATTAAAAAAAAATATATATTTTTTTAACCCTATAAAAAATATATTATTTTTTATACCTAAGTTTTCAGACCATTTATCTAATTTATTTATATTTGCATATATACTACCATGACCATTGGATTCAAATAATATACCTATCGATGATTCTTGAGCTAATCGATCTAAATATTTTATACCAGTTTTAGTACATAAAAGATTTATATTAATATATTCAAATACTGTATTTTTATTTTTATTAATTTCATTTATTGTTTTTTTCATGTAATAAACAAAACTTGAATTGACATAAGCAGTATATATTATATTTATGTCAATTTTTTTTTCTAATATATTTATTCTATTAGTTATATTACCTTTTTCTAAATTTATATTAGATAATATTTTTATTACACATTGAAAAATCAAGCAAATTATTTTGGATCCATCGATAATGGAAATGTTGTCACTTTTTCTGTAGATGCCACTATCGATAGTATTGTCGATAGTATTGTCTATAGTATTGTCGATAGTGTTGTCGATGCCGCTGGCGATACCACTGTCTATACCACTGTCTATGCCACTGGCAATGCTTCTCCGGTTACTTCTTTTATTATCATTACAACGACCAGTACTAGTATCATTTTTTATAAAAAAATAAATTACCCTGTCTATATCCCCATCAAACGAACAACATTTGTAATTTATTTTTTTTAAAGGCATATTATTAGGAGATTTATGTTTACTATACACATAATCAGCACCACATTTGAAATTCAAAACAGATTTTTCACTTTCTATGTAATTTATTTTTTTTATTTTTTTTTTTAATAAATGAAATACTTTTTTAAATTTATCAATCTTTAAGCTACCCACACCGTTCGAACAATCCAAATAAATAGTTTCTTTTATACAATTTTTCTCTATTTCGCCATGAAATATTTCGTTTAAATAAGTATAAAGATTTTCAAATAAATAAGTATGATAATAAAAATAAAAATTTTCGCTGTTATATGATGTTAAATATTTATATTTATCGTTTTTACTTGTCTCATTTATAAAACTAAGATTTGTTTTTTTTTCTGTGTTTGCATTTTTTTCTGTGTTTGCATTTTTTTCTGTGTTTGCATTTTTTTCTGTGTTTGCATTTTTTTCTGTGTTTGCATTTTTTTCTGTGTTTGCATTTTTTTCTGTGTTTGCATTTTTTTCTGTGTTTATATTTTTTTCTGTGTTTATATTTTTTTCTATGTTTATATTTTTTTTTGTACGTTTTTCGTTTCTTTCAATAACAATATTACTTCCGTTATTATTACTGCTACTATTGCTGCTACTACTACTGCTGCTTCTACTGCTACTTCCGATACTACTCCCGGTACTACTTCCCATATTGCAGGTACTATCATAAAAATTATCTCCCACAATATTATCTCCACTCACATAATTTAGATCATCCAAATTATAATCTTTGTCTATGTCTAAATAGTACAAAACCTTAATTATATTTTTATTTTTTAAAAAGACAAATTTTTTTAAATAATTTAAATCATTTTTTTTTTTTTGTATGTTGTTATGTATATATTCTTTCTTCTTTTCTATAAAACTATGATCAATTGTTTTATCATGAAAAGCATTATTTAGAAAAAAAATTATAAAATGCATACAAGGTGTAGTAATATAACACAAGTTATTTATACATTTGTATATATTTACACAATGTAATGCATCGATAATAACATTATTCAAATATATACAACTATCTCTTGTATCAAAACCAATACATATATTACTTTTTAATATACTATAAAAATTATTATTATATATTATATCATCTAGCTCTTTTAACTTATTATATATATTATCATCAAATATATTTATATTTATCTCTTCTTTAAAAAGCTTACCAATAAAACTTATAGTATTAAAAACGATGTCGTCTATTTTACAATTGCTATTTTCTTTTGTATAATATAAATGATTATTAACAAGTTTATTTAAAAAATCTTCATATGTTTTCTTCAGTAGCCTACCATCACAATCAATCAATTTTATTCCATTCTCATAATGGGGGTTATGCGAAGCAGTTATAACTGCACCAACGCTTTTACAGACAAAAGAAGACAGTTTTTTATCGTTTAAATCAAAATAGGCATCACTTTTTGTGTATTTATTATTTACATTATTATTATTTACATTATTATTTACATTATTATTTACATTATTATTTACATTATTATTTACATTATTATTTACATTATTATCATTTGCATTATTATTAACTTTATCTCTTTCTTCGATTATTTTATAATTGTTCTTAATAAATAACAGACCTAATATTATACCGCATTTACTTACAGCGTTCACTAAGTCACACTTACTATTCCTATATTTATCACGAAAGCCACTAGTACCATAAACAAATTCTACTGAATTTTCAAAATGAACATTTTCTTTTTCCAAAAAGTAATTTGGTAAATGTTTTTCTATTAATACTTTTACTTTTTTATAAAATTGGCTATTTTTACAGTTATCCATGTTGCATCTAGCCTTAATAAAAAAAAAAAAAAAATGCTATGGGTGTTACAATTTGAAGTATTATGTATATAAAATATGAACATACATATGTATATATATATATAAACATTTACAATGCTTTATGTTTTTTTTTTTGTTTTTTTCACTATTCATGTATAGTGGACAATGTAAAAAAAAAAAAATGTTATGTTTCTATTATGAACATTTACAAACAGGAAAACTGACATAACAATAAATGAAAATTTTATTTATATGTAAAAAAAAAAAAAATAAATAAAAAAAAAAAGTTAAAAAACCACAAAAGTACCAAAATTCAACAACACAGACATATAGGAAAGCTATTTAATACCATACAATGTCGCGTATGTATATATTAATGTTTAACTGAATAGAACGAAAAAAAAATTTAATTTTTATTTTTAGAAATAGCCAAATATAATTAACGTTGTGTGGTGTTTATAAGATTTTATTATCTCTCACACATGCTTATATACATATATATATACCGCGTACTACTATTATCCCTTTTTTTTTTTTTTTTTTTTTTTTTTTTTTTTGGGAGGAGGGCATTAAAGTGCTTATAAAAAAGTGAAACAATTTTAGTAAAAAATGATTCATACAATTTTTAATTGTATTATGCTTTTTTTTTTTTTTTTTTTCTTTTTCGTTTTTAACAAACGTACATAATGCCTAATATTTAAAATGTAGGAGAAAAAAAAAAAAAAAAAATGCCTATGTAAAATCTTTTTTTTTATTTCATTTGTTAAAAAATAAAAATCTATTTTTTATGTCTTAATATTCAATAAATACACATACATAAATATAATCAAGATTAAAACCCTTTTTAAATTGTATAAAGTATTTGTTCTTGTTCTTGCTTTTTTTTTTTTTTTTCTTTTTTTTTTATCTTTTTGAATAAATTAATATTATAATACAAAGACAACATATATATAATACTTAGAATTACTCAAAAATGCTATTATGTTTAATTGAGCAAAAAGAAAAATAATAACGATAAAAAAAAACTGAACAGAGAGTTATATTAATGTTCTATGCACGCCAGTACATAAGTACCAGGTAAATATATATATATATATATATTTAAATTTTTATCTATACATGTTTCTAATTAACTGGAAAAAAGTATGTAAATTAATAATGAATTTCATATGTAGTATATAATTACTAAACTTATTATGCATTGGTAGAAAAAAAAAAAAAAAAAAAACACACACATACAAACATTATATATTTATTCTTACATAATAAGCATTTAAACAGTGTACTTTTTTATTTTTTTTTTTTTTTCTTTCTTTTTTTAAAAGTTGTACGTAACATTGATTTATAAGCTTTAAGCGTTAACTAGCTATATTTTATCATAAAAAAAAAATAAATAAATAAATGTTAATAATAATAAAAATAAACATAACTAATTATAAAATTTATCCTGTGGTTAGCTTATTCATTATTATTATTAAATTTTGATAACTTTTTATTTCTTCCTCGATATTTCTCTTCCATGTTTAATTATTTGTTTATACTTGTGGTGTGTACATAACTACTTGATTCTATCCTCCTTGCAACTATAACTTTAACTAGCCTTTTTTTTTTTTTTTTTTTTTTTTTTTTCTATAATCTTCATTATGCTAATTACTTTTTAGCCGCTTTTTTTCCACCTTTTGCTGGGTAATATATTTTTTTGAGGGATGGTAATAAGGATGATTCAATTATTTGTGCTTTTTTAGCGTCATCAAAAACCATAGTGTATAAATATTTCTTTGTTCTTAGTTTTAATTTTGTTATTATCAGGTTCTTTCTTTTCTTACTTTTCTTCTTTACAATAATAACTGCTGTAGTATCAGGCAACCTGCTGATTTTCAAAAAGGAACGTATATCTGTTATTAGTTTTGGCATTTTCGATTTTACTTCTGTATATTTAATAAAAATATAATGTAAAAATTAATTTTAAAAAAAGGGTATGAAGTGATAATATATGTATATGTTATATTATTGAAATTTTTGAAGAAAAAAAAAAAATATTATTTAAGATTTATTAAACTTTGTTTAATAAAAAAATTTAACATAAGTAAAATAGTAAAAAAAAAAATTTTTTTTTTTTTTTTTTATATACTTTTGTTTGTATTTTTGTATATGCTTTATTTGTACTTATGGCTTGTCATCTTTTTTTTTTTTTTTTTTTTTTTATATCTACATTATGTTATCATATGTATTATATTAAAAAAATAAGAGGGAAAAATTGTATGTAGTAATGCCATATGCATTTTTTATTTTAGAACAATTTTTTTTTTTTTTTTTTTTTTTCAATTCAAGTATATTATTATTTTTGTTAGTAAGCCCGTGTCGCATTGCAAAAGCATTACATACATACATATATACGTACATATGTATATATATATATATATGCGTAATAAGCACATTAACATAATTGAATATTATACATTTGCACAAAATACGGTCGTATTAATATATAAGTACAGCATATTACTTTATATCATTTTTTATGTCAATTTTTACTGTATGTTGTATAACATTTAAAAAAAATGTCGCTGCATTTATGTAAAGCTGAAAATATGGAAAACATAAAATTGAATTTTTCATCTCTTTTAGTATAGTATATACAATTATGCCATGACAAAAATGAGACCACTTATTTAACTATATATTATATATAAATAATATATATATATATATTTTTTTTTTTTTTTTTTTTTTTTTAAAAACACCCTTTTCACACTACAAGCCAACTAAATATATAAATATATATATATAAGCATATTGTTCATTTTCTCTTTTTATTTACTTTTTATAAAAAAATAATTAAATAAAAATATTAAATTTTTTTTTTTTTTTCTTTCAAAAAAGATTTATTTTTTAATTTTTAAAAGTTTTATTTTATTTATTTTTTTTTTTCATTCCTAGTTTTTGGATTTTTCATGAAAAAGCTTAATTTATGGTAAGCCCAAAAAAAAAAAAAAAAAATATACATATATATATGCAATATACTTATAATGTAATGTATATATATTTATATCGGCAAAGTGATTAGTACAATGCATCATTTTATGTTGCTTGTCATCTAGCAAAAAAAACAAAAGTGGATCAACAAATGTATATATGAATATATTTATGTATGTGATTTATGTTGTTAAGCTAATACATTTTTTTTGTACATCATAACTTGTATTTAATGACTTTTTTTTTTTTTTTTTTTTTTTTTTTTTTTTTCATGTGATAACAATATTACGTTATATATTTTGTAATATTCATGTTCTTACATTGGAAACTTGATGATGTATTAGTAAAACATATGTACATATACATATATACATATACATATATACATATACATATATATACATATCGTTGTATGCATTTTTTACATGATTTATAATCTGTTTTCGTGAAAATACATATATAAAACATATACATATATATATTTACAATATAACTTCATGTATTAAGTTTTTTTTTTTTTATTTTTTGTTCACATTTTTTATTTTCTATTTATGCATAATTATTATTGTTAATTTTTTTTTAGTTTTTGTGAGCTAAATATCTGCTGACAAATCAATTAATCAATCCGTTTATATATATATATGTATTTGTGCTTATGTATGTACATATATACCTGCGCGCACGTATATTATTAATCACTTGCTCATTTTATTTTATTTTTTTTTTATTTTGTTTGTTGTTTTGCAGGTTAAATTGATTGTCGGACATAGATCGTGTACTGCCAGTCTCCATAAACACAAAAACATGTTTCCTTTTTTTACATTATAATATTCTTTTTTCTATTCGTTTATATCTTTTTTTTTTTTTTTTTTTTTTTTTTACTACTATATTATTAACTATATACTACTACCAGCTACGCAGTTTTTCAAACTCTTGTTATTTTTAATAGTGTCTTCTAGTTTTTTAATTTTTTAGTTTTTTTTTTTTATCATTTATTACATAAATAACAGCAGAAGAAAATGGCAAAGTTATCAAAAGCACAGAAGAAACAAGTGTATATGGAAAAGCTGAGTGCCCTTATTCAGCAATACACAAAAATTTTAATTGTACATGTAGATAATGTTGGGTCCGATCAAATGGCTACTGTACGTCAAAGTTTGAGAGGTAAAGCTATATTGTTAATGGGTAAAAATACAAGAATAAGAACAGCATTAAAAAAAAATTTAAGTGCAGTACCAAACATAGAAAAATTATTACCCTTAGTTAAATTAAACATGGGTTTTGTTTTTTGCATAGACGATTTAGCTGAAATTAGAAATATAATTCTTCAAAATAAATCACCAGCACCAGCAAGATTAGGAGTTATTGCACCTGTTGATGTTTTTATACCACCAGGACCAACAGGTATGGATCCTTCACATACTTCTTTTTTTCAGTCACTAGGTATATCCACAAAAATTGTTAAAGGACAAATTGAAATACAAGAACATGTACATCTTATAAAACAAGGTGAAAAAGTATCAGCATCTTCAGCTACACTTTTACAGAAATTTAATATGAAACCATTTTCTTATGGTGTGGATGTACAAACAGTATATGATGATGGTGCTGTTTATGATGCCAAAGTGTTAGATATAACTGATGAAGATATATTAAAAAAATTTTCAGTAGGTGTTGCTAATGTAGCTGCATTATCGAGAGCTACTGGTATCATAACAGAAGCATCTTATCCACATGTATTCGTCGAAGCATTCAAAAATATTGTTGCATTAGTTATTGACACAGATTATACTTTCCCATTAATGCAAAATATTAAAAACATGATCGATAACCCAGATGCATTTGCTGCTCCTGCACAGTTACCTACTACCGATACTAAACAAGAAACTAAAAAAGAAGAAGCGAAAAAAGAAGAGGAGGAAGAAGAAGAAGATGATGAAGGATTTATGGGATTTGGCATGTTTGATTAAGGTACTATTTTTGTAATACATAAAAAAAAACAATAAAAATAAACATAATAAATTGTGATATTTATGTATAAAGCTTATTCTAAAATAATGTTTTATTTGTGAATGATGATAAATATATATAAACCGTTCGCAGTTGAGTTTACACAACGATGAATTTTTAATATATTTGAGCCTTTACTTAGATGTCTGACACAATATAAAAATTATTTTTATTTGATATATACTTATATATATACATACGTTTTTTTGTATGTTTTAATGAAAAAAAAAAAAAGAAGCATAGCAAAAGTTGTATACATATATTTGTATGTCAACGAACCAAATGTAATTATATATATACACACCTTTGCGATGTACTTTTGCGTGTGTATGTAAATATAATTGAAAATAAATTTTTTTCTTGAATGATGATAAATATATATAAACCGTTCGCAGTTGAGTTAATACAACGATGAATTTTTAATATATTTGAGCCTTTACTTAGATGTCTGACAAAGGAGAAAATTTATTTTTATGTTATACGTACTTATATATATATATATACCTACGTTTTTTTGTATGTTTTTAATGTTAAAAAAAAACAAAAAAAACAGGCAAAAGTTGTATTAATACATTAATACATGTTAATAGTCGAATAGCATTATATATACATACTTATGTATATACATATGTATGTATATACTTATTCTAAAATAATGTTTTATTTGTGAATGATGATAAATATATATAAACCGTTCGCAGTTGAGTTAATACAACGATGAATTTTTAATATATTTGAGCCTTCACTTAGATGTCTGACACAATATAAAAATTATTTTTATTTGATATATACTTATATATATACATACGTTTTTTTGTATGTTTTAATAAAAAAAAAAAAAGAAGCATAGCAAAAGTTGTATACATATATTTGTATGTCAACGAAACAAATGTAATTATATATATACACACCTTTGCGATGTACTTTTGCGCGTGTATGTAAATATAATTGAAAATAAATTTTTTTTTGAATGATGATAAATATATATAAACCGTTCGCAGTTGAGTTAATACAACGATGAATTTTAAATATATTTGAGCCTTCACTTAGATGTCTGACAAAGGAGAAAATTTATTTTTTTTTTTTATATATAATACATATTTATGCTTTTGTATATATATATATATATATATATATCTACATTTTATATGCACTTTTAAGCAAATGAATAATTTATATCGTTTATTGTATGTTAATTTTTATTTTTTTTTATTTTTTTAAATTTTGTAGATTTACAAGTTATAACAATATTGTTATTCAAGGATAAAACGACATACAAACACAGAATTACACGGTTGGAATGCTATACATTTACATACATATAAGTATATACTTTGTTTATAGATATTTTTTCATTACATATGGTAAAAAAAAATCAAAAATAAAAAAGGAATGAGTAAATAAAAACTAGTAAAAAAACAAAACCATTAATATGGTCATTTAACTATACATTTTATGTACTCTTACATTTATGTTTACACATATCATTTGGTTTTTTTAATTTAAGAACTTAACATAGTTATAATTTTAAATAAAAATAACATGAAAAATAATCGGTATTGATTTTATTTAATTAACTTTTTTTTTTTTTTTTTTTTATAATATGATTTAATTAGTAAACAAATTGCCAGTCTATATTGTTCATATATATTGGTTATTAAAAAAAAAGGAATAATAAGAAATAAAAAAAAAAAAAAAAAAAAAAAAAAAAATTATATATGTTTTAATATGTTAAGGTAAATAAAAAAATAAAAGTGATAATAATAGCAACAAATGTATATCTACATGTGTTGATGCATACATAGGGCGCATACAACTTTAACAATTTTATTTAATAAGTTTTTTATGTGTACTTTTTCAAATATGTTGTTACTTTCTCGATTTGTTAAATAAACCTAAATCATTTATTATTGTGTTATATCTTTCTAAAAAATTAGCAAATACGTTTGTAGTGAAAAAAAAAAAAAATGAAAAAAATGAATAAAAATTAGTTACGTTAAAATGCTAATAAATAGTGTCATAATATTATTTTATTTATTTTGCTATGCATAGACATTTTTTTTTTTTTTTTTTACTTACATTAATTAAAACATATTTATTAATTTTTTATAAAAAGCTGAGTATGTGAGACAAATAAGAATTTTTAATATTTAAAAGCATGGGTATATATGTTTGTTAAATCATAGTTGTTTTTTAGTTTTTATTAAAGATTATTGCCACTACTGCAATAGTGATTGCCTTACTTTGCGATTGGTTTGCTATTATGACTATCGATGATACTATTAATAGCATTATTATAATTATGAGTAGTTGGTGGTATTTTTTTTTTTGTTATATAAATAGGTACTAAGTTTAGTGTAAATAATATTATAGTGGACGTTCTACTTTAAAACAGTTCCTGTTTTTTACTTTTTTTTAAAGTTTTTTTTTTTTTTTTTTTTGTTCATTTCGAAGGTAGTATTGGTGAAAATGGAAACATATACTTGTACCTTATGAAACACAACGAGCACGTGTATATATACATACATATATATATGTACATATTTATGTGCATGACTTTTATATAACTTATACAAAAAACAATTTAAATTGTTCTTGATATGTTTTGGGTTTGTTCTTGTTTGGCCTTTGTTTTTTATTTTTTATTTTTTATTTTTTTGTTTACATAATTTTTTTTTTTTTTTTTTTTTTTTTTTTTTTTTTTTTTTAAACTCAAGCATTTGTTATTTTATTTCCATTCTCTTAAAGTTCATTAGCTATGTATATATACAGGGGCATTTAACCGTTTATATGTTTGTGTTTTTAATATTTTTACGTGTTAGACTAAGCATTTATATTTACATACTTATCCATTCACATAATGTTTACTTATGTGCTCATTTACGGAAATATTTATTCGTATGTTTATCAATATGTAATGTACGTGTTATTTATTTATATTTAAATTACCTAGGTAATTTTTTTTTATTATGTATTTATATACATACATACATATA
>CABPSV020000221.1:0-10672 GCA_902459845.2 Hepatocystis sp. ex Piliocolobus tephrosceles
TATAAAGGAGAAAAAAAAAAAAAAAAAAAAAAAAAAAAAAGAAAAAAAAAAAAAAATATATATATATATATATATATATATATATATATATATATATATATATAATGAAAAAAAAAAAAAAAAGAGAACTGAAAAAAAGGTAAAAAGTAAAAGGTAAGGTAATAGGTAACAGGTAAAAGGGTAAAAAGAAAAAAAAATAATAAAAAAAAAAAAAAAAAAAAGATAAAGAGATAAAAAGATAAAGAGATAAAAAGATAAAGAGGTAAAAAGATTAAAGAGATAAAAAGATAAAGAGATAAAAATATAAAGAGATAAAAAGAAAAAAGTGTATATAATGTACTAAATTTGTAAGCATAAATTTGTATGTTTAAGTACAAGCAATAAAAATGAAGCTTACAAAAATATGCTTACTTTTTACTACAATGAAATTTAATAAATATGACATGAAACATTACAAATATATATATATATATATATATATGTATATATGTACGTATCTGTGTATAATGTTAAAATCACAACATTCATGTAATCTTGTAAATGTATGCAATTGAATAAATAGGATTGGGTAAATTAACATATATATATATATATCCCACTGCTTACAATACTATTAAAGACCATATGTTCTAACTAAAACAAATGCAAATATATGCAATACGATACAAAAGGGCTAATCATTGTGTAATGGAACATAATTATGTTTAATTGTATTTAAAAAAATTTAAGATACTTTTAATGTGAGCTAGGCATACTATGTTATGGCATTTTTTTTTTTTTTTTTTTTCATAAGGCGCCATAAACACAAACATATTTATATTTTTCTTTTATTACTTTAGGAAATATTTTCCCCAAAAGAAGTAAAACGAATAAAAACATATTAACTAAAAAATGAAAAACAAAATAACATAAACCATGTGCATACGTACACGCATGCAACAACACATATGTGCACAAAATATATATGTGTATACATTCATTTTTTTTAATATAAAAAAAGTACAATTCGTCTAGTAGTATGTACTAAATTGGAACCGCTGTAAAATTCTCAAAAAAATACTAGCCAAAAATAAGGAATGATAATTTTCTAATATTTGTTTATATAATATTTTAAAATTTTAATTAAGTTTATCTTGAAACTATATGCTGTTTGTGTAGATAGTTTACATTGACCCATATGTTTTATCACGAATAACTCTTAAACAATCATACATTTCTATCATTTTTAATTAATTTTTTTTAATAAAAAAAAAAAAAAAAAAAAAAAAAACGTACGTACGTATGAATATATATATATTGATGTGCAACATACGATAATTCCTTGCATCTTTCAAGCATCAAAAATTAGTGATGTTGGGGAAAAATATATATATATATATATTTCCAAACTAACGGACGCGAAGTTATAGGAAATAATTGTTTAAGCACGTACGTGTATATATATACATATGCATGTATGTATATGTATTTATATTTTGTTGAAATATCACAGTAATTTTATTAAAAAAAAATTATCATATTAAACTATAAAAAATATATAAATAGAACGTACATTGAGTAGCTGTCTGTTTCTTTTATAAAGATAATAGAAGATACATATATAATTACTAGTATTCTGTGCATACAACTATTATATACAAAAAAAAAAAAAAAAAAAAAAAAAAAAAAAAAAAAAAAAAAAAAAAAATAAAAAAAAAATAAAAAAAAATTAATCAATATCAAATATTTTAACAAAATTTATAAATATGCACATGATCAAAATTTTAAAAAGAAAATAAACATGTTTGTGTATATTTTTATATATATATTAAATATAAAAGAATGTAATATCATGATATATGTAGGGGTGTGTGGGGGTATATATATATATATATATATACATATACAGTAGTGGTTCTATAAAAAATATATGCACTCGTAGACGTGCTAAACTGTATATTATTTATTTAGCATTATTGTGTATTGGCACGTTATCCCCAATACATATAAATAATACACGATCCTTAATTATTACGATCCTATAACATCACATATATTTTTTGCAGATTTGCAATTACATATGGTACAAAGGTGCACACATACAAATGTATATATATGTATATGTGGTGTACTCATTTTAATTTTATTTTATTTTTTTTATTTTTTTTTTTTTTATGTACAAGATGTAGCTGAGTTAACCGACTCTTCAAATAATTGCGATGTAGTTGTGCAATCATCATCGGTTTTGGTTTTATTCAAAGAATTGTTAGTAACTTCGGTTGCTATGTTTAGTTCTTTTTGCAAGGAAAACACATTCATTGTTTCGCTTTCTGATTTTTCATTTATGTTTTTGATTAAATTGTAATTTTTTTGTGTAGGAATAGTAGAACATGAGTTACTTTTTGTCATCGAAGCATCATTGACATATATATTACTATTATTATCAGTTATATCTCGTTTTTTTTTATTAATATTAATATTATTAAACTTAAAACAATTATTTATTTTGCTTCGACTATTTGTATATGTTTTTTTGTATCTTGGTAAAATATGACATTTTGAAGAAGAATTTTGCATGGGTAATTCTTGTAAAGATCTGCCTAGTACATTTTGTCGATGGTGACTGAAGTTATGACTATGTAGATTGTTACTAAAGCTGTGACTATGTCGTTTTGGATTAAAGTCGTGAGTGTGTTGATTGTTACTAAAGCTGTGACTATGTCGATTTGGGTTAAAGCAGTGACTGTGTTGATCGTGATTAAAGCTGTAACTACGATTACTGTTGTTACTGTGACCGAGTTGATTTTTAATACTATTAACTCCCATTTTTTTAAATTTTTTATTACTTAAAGTTGCACTTTTTCGAAACCAAAAGGTTTTAATAAAAGAATCACTAATATATTGATAATAACTTACACGTACAGGTGAAAATGCTGAAGCTTTTTTATTATTCATAGTGGTTGGTGTAGTAACATGTGGGTTAGCAATAATAGTAGTTGCATTATGATATATATATTTTTTCTCATTCGTATTAGTATTAGAATTTGTATCAGTACTTGTGTTAGTATGAAAATAATTAGATTTAATAGTAGAATAAGGCATAAATGTATCATTTTGTTTTGTTGCGTCGAATGTTGGTGTATATATTGAATCCATATTTATTTGATTATTATTTTCATTATTTTGTATGTCATGTGGTAAAGTTAAATTAAGTTTAATTAATGTATTATCGTCATTTTGTTTATATATACATTTTGAGAAACATCTGAGTAAACTTTCAAAGAATATCCACAAATTATTAAACGATAACATATTTACTAATTTCATACCAATGTGTTTAGAAATTGCATAACAGTATTCTTTAAAAGTATTACTTTCTTTACGGAAATATATTAATTTATCTGCTAGATTATCAAGAGAAGTTTTATATTTATGTCTTATATTATTAAAAAAACAAAATAAAAAATCACAAAAAACATATTCATAGTTTAATGTATATTGATAATTATAAGGATAATAATTATCGAAATAAAGATTATGATCATTATCATAATAAACATCATATGTACAAGATGATGATAATGATGATTTGTCACAACCAGTATCATCTAATTTTTTTTTTCTGTATTCATTATATTTATTTAAATTTGAATATCTTGGAAATCTACGTAAAAATGAATAATATTTTAATTCTTTTTTTCTTTTTCTTTTTTTTTGTTCAATTTTTTCCATTTTTTTTTTATGATAATTTAAAAACATGTTGTGTATAGATTCATATATTGATAATATATGACTACAATTAACGACGTTATTAAGGTTGAGACAAACACGCCATTTATTTTTTACACCTGTATTCATAATTTTGTTTTTATTATTAACCTGGTTGGGATTGTCCATAAATGTATACTCTGAATCAAAATCGTTGAAATTTGTGTCACATAAGTTATTTAATACATAGTTAATATTATCAACTAACCAACATCCTGTTTTTTCTGTTTCATACATAGTAATAGGCATTTTATTTTTAAAAATTTCTTGTATATTTTCGCATCTAATTTTATTCGTATTGTTGCTTTCGGTATTATCATTTTGTAATAAAATGTTTCCCTGTGGAATAACATGTTTTATTTCGTGCGAATTGTTACTACTTTGTTCGGTTGCTTGTTCTGTCTGTCTCTCTGTTTTTACCTCTGTTTGTATGTCTGTTTGTATGTCTGTTTTTACCTCTGTCTGTCTCTCTGTTTTTACCTCTATTTTTCCATCTGTCTTTTCCTCTGTTTTTCCATCTATTTTTCCATCTATTTTTTCATCTATTTTTCCATCTGTCTTTTCCTCTGTTTTTCCGCCTGTTTGCCCATCTATTTGTCCGTTTAATTTATTTATTATATTATCTTCTAATGGATCAATATTAGAATACGTGGTTGCAAGATTCACGTCGTTAAAAATGTGTGTTGTGTTTTGTTTGTCCTGTTTTGCTAAGTTATTATTGCCAATTTGACCATTAAAATCCATAAAATAACATGAATCTCTTATTATGGTTTCATTAAAATCTCTTGAAACATTATTACTTATATCAAAAAAAGAATTTGTATTATTATACTCGTTTGAATTGCATCGTATAGTGTCTCCTTCTGTTTTACTGCTCATATTTTCAGTATATATACTTTTTGTTTTTGTTTTTACTTTTTCTTTTGATTTGTTCAGTGATTCGTCAGTAGAATTTGGTTTATTATTTTCTAAATCCTTAGGAGATTTCAAATCTTTTTTTTTACTTTTAATATTTACCATTTTGTTTGTATTTCTACAAATGTTATTGTTCTCCTAGGTACGCTTATTACCATTTATATTTTTTAGTGTCTATTTATATACGTTATTATTTATATACGTTATTATTTATATACGTTACTATTTATATACGTTATTTATATACGTTATTATTTATATAAGTTATTATTTATATAAGTTATTATTTATATACGTTATTATTTATATACGTTATTATTTATATACGTTATTATTTATATACGTTATTTATATACGTTATTTATATACGTTATTTATATATTTATTTCCTTTTTTTATAATTTTAGTAAGTTACTGTAATAACTAACTTAATATCGAATACATATATGTAATGCTATTTCGATTTGTTTATATAAGTATAAAAAAAAAAAAAAAAAAAAAAAAAAAAAACACGTTATATATAAGGCAAAATAAAATATGAGAAAAATGTGAATAAAAAAAAAAAAAAAAAAAACACGTTCTATATAAGGCAAAATAAAATATGAGAAAAATGTAAATAAAAAAAAAAAAAAAACTAAAATTCAAAAATCAGAGTAGTCTTATCAGTTTTTTGTTTATACAGCTGATATATTTATATATTTGTATCTGATTCTTTTTCTTTTTTACGTATATATAAGTATATAATGTATATAAAAAAGTGAAAATAATAATGGCACTTAAATGAAAAGAAAAAAGAATCAACAATAATGACATTGTTTTTGCTAAAAAAAAGTAAATATGTATATATATATATATATATGCTATTTCCGATTTGCTTTGAGCTTATTATTAATTCTGTAACACTAACGAAATTACGTAAAGATAAATGTATTGCAATTACAAAATCAAATATCGAACAAAAGATGCAAAAAATAAAAAAATATTAACATAAACAATAAGAGTAAAAATAAAAGCAGGGGTAAGAATAAAAGCAACAGTAAGAATAAAAACAGGAGTAAGAGTAAAAACAGGAGTAAGAATAAAAACAGGAGTAAGAATAAAAATATGAGTAGGTAAAATTATAATATTCAAATTTTGTAATGCATAAAAGTCTTCTCTATATACCATTTAAATATATAAATCTATATAATGAAATGGGAAAATATAAGTATAAATCAAAAAATGCATGAATGTTATATTCATATAAATATATATAAATATATATATAAATATATAGATGTTAATAAATCATATTAAATAGACATGCTGCTAATACTTTACAGGGCTATTATCACATTTTCGTTAACGACATTGCTATAAGCAAAATTTTTAAAAATTATATAGATGTATATGAAACATAAAGTAATATTTAAATAAAAGTATGTATATATAAGGTCTTTGTAAAAAAATATAAAAATTAATTTTAAAAATTAAAGCATAGTATGTATATAAGTACATCTGTATAAATATATATAATTATAAACAATTTTTATATTATTAAAAAGCAGTTAAACATGTATAAAAAAGAAAAAAAAAAAAAAAAAAAAAAAATTAACATAATTTCTTTTTATCTCATAAATTATTTATTTAATTGAACCTTTTTTACAGTTGTAAGTACAGCATTAGCATATAAACGGAATTTATAACTTTGTTAAAAACTTCAATTTTTTTTTAATTTAATTCTATAAACTGTATTGTTTATATATAACTATCCATATGTTCATGTGAATATTTTATATTATTAACACATAATTGCGTGCTTATGTGCATGCTTATTTGCATGCTTATGTTTTACATGCTTATCCTTATGCAAACTCATGCATTTTCGTTATTTATAAATAAACATTTATACATATATGCATATATATTTACGCGTTCTACAATTATTAAAGCATATATATATATATATATATATATATATATTTTATTCCGTTTTTAACAGTTTATTGAACTTTCACAATTTAATAACATATTATTCTTATTTGCTCCTTTTTTTCTTTGCTTCTTTTTTCTTTGTTTGTTTTTTTGTTTGTTTTGTTGTTTCTTTGTCTGTTTCTTTGTTTGTCCGCTCATTTGTTCGTTCTCTCGCTCATTTGCTTGTTTTTTTTTTTTTTTTTTTCTTGGTAGAGTTTTATGTTTTACAATTATAATAATACATTACTTAATTTATGAAAGTAATCTATATAAACAAAAAAAAAAAAAAAACAAGTTTAATTTCTTTTTTAAACCATTGTTTGTTTGCTCGTTTTATTTTTATTTTTTTGTTTTTTTCATAAGAAACAATTTAAGAAGCTATTTTTAACATAATGTATCTATTGGTGCTTATTTTCATTTTTTTTTTTTTTGCAATTTTTTTATTAATTAATGCAAAACAGTTCTTGCAAAATTTTACTGTTTCTTATAACAATTACAAAAGCATTTAGAAAAAAGGGCCATTTAAAAGCATCTATAAAATAATACCATTAAAAAACATCTATAAAATAATACCATTAAAAGGCATCTATAAAATAATACCATTAAAAGGCATTTATAAAATAATACCATTATATTTTATGTACAATCATTGTATGAGTTTTATATGATGAAAAAAAAAAAAAAAAAATAAAAAAAAAAATAACACATCCATATAAAGAACTCATTTCATAATTTATAATAGAAAAACCACCACCCCACCCATATAAAGGATTCAGTTTGTGATTTATAATAAAAAGAAACACTTACATATAATGTATTTATTTTATAATTTATAATACATAAAAGCACAATCATAAGTGTTATTGCCTTTATCGATCATTTAAATATATAAATACAATATATTTGTATATATATTTATGCGGATGTATGTATACGTAACAAATAAAAATATGCATGGTAAATAGTAAGTTTCTGTTTTTCTATGTGCGATGCGATAATATGACGACCCAACAAATTTTAAAAAAGATGAACAAAATATAACAAAAAAAAAAAAAAAAAAAAAAAACATTAAAATAAGCATGCTCAACTGAATACAAGCATATAATTGAATGTTTATTCTGACATATGTTCATAATATTTGTTTACGTGTGTATATACACATTCGTTATATATATATATATATATATATATATATATATATATATATATATATATGTGTACGTGCGTACCTATGAAAATATGTATATAATTAAGTAGGAATAGGTGTTATGCACTCAGAAGAAGAAACCTTTTGGTAATCTGAAACATGTTCTATATCATAACGGCGCATTATAGTTGCTATGGTTGGTTTTAAAACTCCAGGTTGTATTGCTTCTTTTTGTAAGAATTTATAAAAATCATTACCTTTATACACTTCAGATAAAGGTGGTATAGCATCAAAATTTTCAAATTGCATTAATATTTTCATTTCTTCGTTATAAGAATTTTCTTTTTCATAAACTAATTCTGTAATATAATCACTAATTTTTGTTGTATCGTTTTTTAAAGAATTTTTATTAGGGTTACTTATCCAAAATCCATCATTATTATCATAGTTAATTTTTCCATATTTATTATTGCTTTTAAATACATCTTTCCCCAATTCTTTTTTATTTTTTAACATATTAAAAACATGTTTTTCATATATATTTCCCATATGTAAATTTTTAACAGCTGGGTGATAATTTTTTCTATCAAAATTATCTTCATACATTATAGGCATTCCAATGTTATTTCTAAGTGAAGGAGCCATTTCCACAGGTACTTTTATTGTTCCTGTATGTTTTTTAGTAATTTTTGGGTACTTTAATACAAGATTAACTGAATCATTACAATCTTTCATAAAACTTAGCACTTTATTATTTTTTACATACGAATCTACTGCATTAAGTCCATGTGGAACTAATGGCAATTTAGTAAATATAACACTAGGCATTTTTACTTTATTATTTTTTATGTCGTCTAATGAATAGCTTTTTAATTTTTTTTTATGAATTCTGTTATATTGGTTATCACTTTTATATATGTTATCATGGGTACTAAGATCAAAATTTTTATTTTCCGACTTTGTACTTTTTAACGATTGTATTACGTTTTCAGAATTATATTTTTTTTTCAGTAATAATGTATCATTATTTTCGTGATCCAAGAAAGTAGTGTTTTTACGATTTGACCCAAATGATTTGTGTTCATTTGGTGAATAATATTTCATTTCTAATGTATTAGTTTTATTTTGATTAAGTGTTTTTCCATTCGAATGATAAGTATTATATTTATTTTCATCATTATTCATACTAGGTAATATTTGTATACTTCCTAAATTCCTATAACTTGTATTTAAATTTGTTGTGTTTTTTGTTTGACATAATGTAACAGATGAACTCAATGGACACTTGTTGAAACTTTTATCATCATAAACACGACTAGCAGAATCGCAACGTTTTTCAACAAAGGTATTTTTATCATTAGTTGAAATAATGTTGTTATTCGTACACAATATACTATTATTTTGTGAGTTGTTCTGATTATTGTAACATATGAGAGAGTTTTTTACGTTTTCAGATTGGTCTTTAGTAGCTGATTGTGTTTTAGTGGCTGATTGTGTTTTAGTGTCTGATTGTGTTTTAGTAGCTGACTGTGTTTTATTATCAAATTTGTTAGACTTTATCTTGATGTTTTTTGTTAGGCTACTCAAATGTTCAATATCTTTTGTACATTCAGGTACGTATCTTTCCGTACATTCTGGTAAACAATCTTCGGCACATTCTGGTAAACAATCTTCGGCACATTCTGGTAAACAATCTTCGGCACATTCTGGTAAACAATCTTCGGCACATTCTGGTAAACAATCTTCGGCACATTCAGGTAAACAATCTTCGGCACACTCTGGTAAACAATCTTCAGCACATTCTGTTGCACACCTTTCTATAACATTATTTTTACAAAGAATTTGTGCTTGTTTTTGATAATGGTGAAATAAATTTGCTTCCAAAACGTCACTTGGTGCTTTCTTTTCTGTACTTTTTAAAGTTTCTGAGGGATTTGTTCTTGATATTATAGATGAAGTAAATAAACAATTGTTACTATTTTCACCATTATCTACATGCTTATCTGATGTAGATAAATTTTTAATTAAATCGTTGTATAATAATGAGACATTGTTTTCATTTGCTGAGCTATTTAAATCACTTGAGTAATATATATTAGTTAAATGTGAGTTTTTATGTGTACACTCAGTCATTTGACGAAATAAATCTTCAGTCTGCAAATGAGAACAATTACTATTATTTTCATTTTTTGAACTTTTTAATTCATCGTCATACATTTTCAAAATGTTTGTAATATTATGTTTGCTCGATAAATTACTATTAACAAGCATATCGTTATATTTATTCAAATTAAATAACGAATCCGAATTTGTGTTACTGTTATTTTTGTAACTATTATTGTTCGACATTTTTTTGTAACATATATATTAATATAAAAAAAAGTAGTAAATGAATAGTTACTGTACAACAATAGTGGATATTTAAAACAAAAAAAAAAAGGGACAAAAAAATGGGACAAAAAAATGGGACAAAAAAATGGGACAAAAAAAGGGAAAAAAAATGGGACAAAAAATGGGACAAAAAATGGGACAAAAAATGGGACAAAAAATGAGACAAAAAATGGGACAAAAAAATGGGATTATGATATATACACTTTATCAAATAAACGTATTTCAAAAAATGAAAAAAAATAGTTTAAACACATATAATAATTAATAAATTAAAAAAAAAGTAAACAATAGTACATTTGAATAAATATTTTTTTTTATTTACATATTTGTTAAGCGTCTATGTTTAAATTTAAAACTTTTTATAAATACAAATTGCTAAGAACACAACAGTTAAAAAAAAAAAAAAAGGTAAAATAAATAATAAATAAAAATAAAATATAGCAAATAAATAATTTTTTAAACATTAACAAATTATAATAGCAATTGAAAAGATAACTTTTACACATTTATACACACACT
>CABPSV020000221.1:10728-22272 GCA_902459845.2 Hepatocystis sp. ex Piliocolobus tephrosceles
ATATATTTTTTTCTGCTTTATTATATACAATAATGTTATATTAATTAAAAAAAAAAAAAAAAAAATTTTTAACATATTTTTTTTTGTTATATAACAATATAAATAATAATTTTTCTTTTAGTTCTCTTTTTTAGTTTCTTTTTTTCTTTCTTTCATTTTTGCTTTTTTTCTTATCATTTTCTTGTCATTTTCTTTTTTTCGTTTTTTCTCCTTTTTTTCGTTTTTTCTTTTTTTCTTTTTTTCTATATTTTTTCTTTTTGCTATTTTTCACTTTTACTTATATTATAACGATTTAAAATTTTTTTGTTTTATAATTTTAATTATTTTTATGTTTTTTCTTTTCATTTGTACCTTTTTTTATTAATTACTACATATAATTTAATTACAGATAAAAATATTATCGAAGCGCGATTTTCTATATTAACATGGAAAGGTTATTGATACTTCATTGGTAATTGGGTATAAATATATATGTATGTATATTGTACCTATGTATACCTATTTGTACCCATTTATACTCAGTTTTACCCATTTTCTACTTGTTCAACACATATTTAATACCTATGTAAGTACCTATTTCAATACCTACTGAGTACTCATATTCATTTATCTCATTCCCCCCCCCCCCAAAAAAAAAAAAAAAAAAAAAAAAAAAAAAAAAAAAAAAAAAAAAAAAAAAAAAAAAAAAAAAAAAAAAAAAAAAAAAAAAAAAAAAAAAAAAAAAAACGTATAATATGTTATGTATATGGTATAATATATTAATGAATTATAAAAGAAGAATAAAAAAATGCCATCCTTGATTAAACTACATTATGATGAAACTATTGACGAAGAAGAAAACATAATTATTAAATTTTCTGATTACGAAACTTTTAAATCATATGTAATAAATAAATATAATGAAATATATATGTCAGGAGATTATGAAAGAGCCAATATAAATTATTACACTGTAAAATGGATTAATTTTATTAACAGGAAAGTACCCATCTTATTACAAAATAAAAGTGGCCCATGTCCATTGTTATGTATAACTAATATATTATTATTACGTAATCAATTAAAAATAGATAAAAAAATAAAAAAAATATCTCAAAGTATACTTGAAAAAAAAATAATGAATATATTATTAGAATCGAATAAAAAAAATGTTATGGACAATAGTTGTTCATGTAATTATCGTAAAAATATTATTGAATGTATTGATATAATACCACAACTAAAATATGGATTAGATATAAATTGTAAATTTACAAATATACATTCTTTTGAATATACAAAAGGATTATGTATATTTGATATGCTTAATATACCATTATGTCATGGTTGGGTAGTATCATCGGATGATCTCTTTTTTTATTCATATCTAAAGGATTATTCATATAATGTTATTATAAACAAAATTATCAGATACAATGAATATTATGAGAATAAAAGGAGAAAGGACTTAGAGGATTTACAAAACGAGCAGGACAATCTAAGTAAACTCGAAAATGAGGAAGAACAGAACAACAACAATAACGACAACAACAAAAATAACAAACATAACCATGATAATGAAAACACATGGGATAAAAAAAATGAAAATAATAAAAAATTAGAAAATAACGAACAATGTATAAATGATGTTATTCCTATATTTCCTGACGATCTCGATAAAAATGGAACAATTAATAATGTCACTAAAAAAACAGAAACACTTAAAAAAATAGAAAAAAATCCATTTGGAAATACAAATTCTGATAACATTAACAACACAATAAAAAAAAATGGTAGTTTGTATGATACGAAAGAATATAGCCAAGAGTTATGTAGTGTTAATAGTAGGATTGACAAAAACAGTAATAGTAATGTTAGAAGTATTTCAAGTAGAAAAAAAACTACTTATATAAACAATAGTAATAATAACATGGGCACTAACAAAATAAATGGTAACATCAGCGAAATAAATACTAATATTAACAAAATGAGTAGTGTATGTAATAACGTTTTATTTAATCATGAAGAAGAGTTTTTTTCCTCAAACACAAAAATCGATAAAAATAATTCATTTAATGTTTCTAAACATCTTATTAATAATAAAAATAACAAAAAAATGTATGACACTAATAATAATTGTTTAGAGGATAATCCTAAATTCCCAGGCGAGTTTATACAAACTAGTAACAACAGCAGCAACAACAATAGCAGTAACAGTAACAATAGCAGCAACAGTAACAGCAACAACAACAACAACAATAACAACAATAACAGTAACAAAAATAACAGCAATAACAACAGCAATATATTTCACAATAATATAATATCTGGTTATAATTCTGAGGAAACTATAAAAGAAAGTAGTAGTACTGTAAAAAAAAAGAATAAGTTAAATGAAAAGTCGTTTAAAATTAAGGACCTGTTAAAAAAGTCAAAAGAAGTAGTTAAAATAAAATCTGAAAAAAACGACACTAGTACGAGCAATACAAATGTGGAAAATATAGATGCGGGAAAAACGGATAAGGAAAAAATTGATACGAAAAAAACGGATTCGAAAAAAACAGATGGGAACAACACTGATACGGACAGCACCTATACAAAAAACAATGACTTGTATAAAACGTATATTATGGATAATGATAACAGTGAAAATATTATTTTAATAAATCATAATAACATGGATATTAATTTAACGCCTTATGAAATCCATGAAGCTATTGTAATTTCTGAATTTCTGGAAACTTATAAAACCCAACTAACATTAGATGGTTTGAAACTATTACAAGAGAATTTAAATCCAAATGAATTGGTTGCTTTTTTTCGTAATAACCATTTTAACACATTATTTAAATATAATAATAAATTATTTTTATTAGCTGCAGATATTTCATTTTTACATTTAAATTGTACGTGGGAGTTATTTGACAATGTATATAATGACACCAATTATTATGACAATAATTTTCAGTGTATATCTAATCAAAAAAATAATAAAATTGATTTGTATAATTCTATGGAGTTTTTAAATAATTATGAAGATGGTTTTTATAATAACCACTATTCTAACAATCATAGCAGTAATAATAATTACAGTAATAATGATGATTGTTCAAATTCATCCTTTTTAAATAAAAAAAAAAAAAAAAAAAAAAAATGTGTTCTTATGTAAAACAAAACGACACATAAATTTATTACCCACATGTATATACATATATATATATATATATATATATATATTTATACGAAATTATATTTTGGACATGAGTTCATATAAACTGGTATTACACATGTTTATCCGATTTTATCGTTAATGAAGACATAAGTTAACATTTTTGTTTTAAGTATTATATTTTATCTGATGTTTCTAGTCATGTTAGTACATACCCAATAGGAATCTAGTTTTCTTCATTTTTTTGTTTTATTATAAAAACATTATTTAACATGAAATTCAAAAAAAATTGTTTATTTATATTTTATATTTTAAATAAGATTTCTTTTTTATTTTTAACTACAATAATGTATGTACATATATTTATACACACTTTCATTTTTTGTACTGACTGAAATTATATTATTAAATGCTTCATGACTAATGGGTGATGTAATGTTAGCGTATATATCTGCATCTACGAATAGTTATTATTGTATATAAAAATAAATATAAGTGTATATATATATATATACATACATACATACATACTCAATTGAAGCAATTAGCTTTTTCTTTTATTTTTTTTTATTTTACGTCACTGATTTTAAATAGAATCATACTATTTATGCATTTTTTTTTATTGATACAATTCCATATTTTTTGTTTTTTGACATATCTTGTAAATTCTATATATCTATATGCATGTATGTATTTATTGTTTTGTCCAATGTTTTTTTTTTTTTTTTTTTTTTTTTTTTTTTTTTTTTTTTTTTTTTTTGCATGTTGTTACATTGTTTTCACTTTAATATACTGTTACATTCCTTTTTATTAGATCCCCTTTCCCCCATTGATGTTTTTTTATTTTATTTTTTTATGATAATAAATTATACAATTATAAGTTTTTTTAAAGCATTGATTTTTTGCTTTATACAATTTTCACTACAAACAAAAATATTTATATTGTTAAGAATAAAATTATAAAAGTTTAATAATTCAATTCTTTCTTTTTTGTCGATAAAAAGAAACACATATTTTTCTTTACCATAATTTGTCATAACATATAATATATCGATTAAACATAAGCAGTCATCACATGTTAATTGATAATTTTTATTTTCTTCGCTTTTTTCATATGTGCAATTATTATTTATTAATACTTCTTTATGGTTATTATTTTTTGTTTGTGTAAGTTGTTTTGTACCTAAATCCGATTCCTGCATCACTTTCAGTATATCTTCTTCTGTTAAGCCATTTGGTTTAAACATATGTAAAAAGTCATTTTTAAATAGTATATCTAATATATCCACATATATATCTTTATCCAAATCGTAAATAAAAATTGTTTCTTCTAAAAATGCAGTTTTTAAAATATTTATTTGATTTTTACAATTATTTTTTATTTTATTAGAATTCCATAAGAGTTCAAAATTTATTTTATTTTTTATTTTCTTTTCACAGTTTTTTTGTTCGTTAATTTTAGTTAATATTTCAGGGGTTGTTTCTTCGATATCACTTAAAATAGGATTATCATTTAACGTGATACTACTACTGCTACTATTACTATCACTATCGAAGCTACTATCTGTTTGTGTGTTCTTACAGTCTAATTTATTCTTACTAGAACGATGTAACACATTTTGTTTATTATTAACATTTGGTCTGTTTTTACTGTTTTTTTTACTGGTATAATGTAACCTGCTTTTTTTGTCATTACTATTTAACTCGCTCTTATCCATTTCAACATAATTTAATCCCATTTCACATGTACCTATTTGACCATTTTTAGCTGATTGATCCATTGGTATATCCTGTATTTTTCCAACTGTATCATTCCCAACCGTAACATGATTTAGTTTTTGATTCTCCGTATGATAAGGTAATAGTAATGTATTGTGTTTTTTTGGAATTACCTCTATTGTTAATAACCTAGGTTTTAATTTATATTGTTTTAAAAGTGTAGAAGTATATTCAAATTGTCTTCTTGCATATTTTTTTATATTATTTTCTTTTATTATAGTTTCAATTAATTCAATAGATTTATTTATATTAAGCGATGAACATTGATTTTCTTCATAATCATTCATAACTGTTTTAGACACTTTAAAATCAGTTAGAGCATGTTTATATATTCTTAATTTATATCTGGCCATGCCCCTTAAATAATAAGCTTTAAAAATAATGTAATTGATATTTATCGTAAAATTATGATCACCATTATTTATATTATAATTATTAATTTTGCTTTTATTAAAAAAAAAATATTTATAAAATAAAAGTATACAAGTACAATCTTTAATACTTTCATGATATGAATATAATCTTTGAAAAACTAAAGATCTATTAATTAATGTTTTAGTTCTTAAAATAAATAATTGTTCTATTTTCTTATCATTTAATAAATAATTATAAGACATAATATTTATATGTAATTCGTTATTACAATTCTTTTCTATTTCTGTAAATATATTATTATATTTTAATTCAAAATCTATATAATTAATTATATCATTATAATATTCTAAACATTTATTATAATCTTTATTTTTATAACTTATTTTACCTTTCTCATTATTACTTAAATATATATCGAACACTTTACAACCTGTTTTTATTATTTTTTTTTTACATTCTTTTTCTCTTTTGCTAATCAATTCAGACGTTATTGTTTTATTATTTTTTTTTATTTCGTAATCGAATTTAGATGATTTTTCTGATTTAAAATCATCATCATACAAGTTATTATTATCATTATTTACAATTTTATAATTATATGTATCCATTACTTCATTATTCACATTATTTATATCCAATTTATCCCATGCGTTATAATAATTGGCTAAAGAGTTACAATCTCTTTTCAAACTTGTGTCTATTTTTTTCATGCATTTTTTGTTGTTACATTCTTTTGTATCAGTCTCATTAGTACTCTTAATTTTGCATGGTTCTTCTTTTTTATTATTTAAAGTTGTTTCCACATTTTCATTGATACTATTTTGCCATGCATATAAATCTTCAAAATAGTTTTGAATTTCTTTAGAATTATGTTCTAGTTGTTTAGCTATTTCATAGTGTGATTTGGCCATTGTGTATCGGCTAGGAATAGAAAAATGATTAATACTTTATGTTATTTTGTTTAATTTATTTTTCAAGTATAAACTTGTATAATATTTTTTTTATGTAGGACTGCTGTGTGCATACATATATATGTTATACGTATGTACACGTGTATCTATGTATGTATGTATGTATCTATCTACCTATGTATATATCTATGTACCTATCTATGTACGTATCTATGTACATACTATGTACGTATCTATGTACATACTATGTACGTATCTATGTACATACTATGTACGTATCTATGTACATACTATGTACGTATTTATGTACATACTATGTACGTATCTATGTACATACTATGTACGTATCTATGTACATATCTATGTACGTATACATAAACTTTGTTTGTCATATTAATTACTTTTACGTGTTAATAATTTTATTTTCTTTTTATTACAATTACACTTTTAGTGTCAACTATTATTTTGGCATTCTTTTTTATAATTCTTTTTGTATTACTTTGTTATTGTTTTAGCATTATTTTGGCGTTATTTTTGGTATTATTTTTTTTCTACATCTGTAATAACAATTTTTAAGTTTATTGCTGTTTAAAATGCTGTTCGTTTTTTTATTTTATTTATTTATGCATTTAGTTTAGTTTCGTTTTTTTTTTATTTTTTTATTTTTGTTTGCTTACTTTTGCGTTTTATAATCATAAATTATTTGCAGTTATAGTTATGCATTAAAATATTATGTTTAACATTGGAAAAATATGTATTCGCATATTCTTTTTTGCAAGTACATGTAGATACACACAGTAATCTTTATTCTTTCTTTTTAAATAAATGTAATACATATATGTATCTATGTGTACATATATAATTACAAGCAAAAAAAAAAAAAAAAAAAAAAAAAAAATTTTTTAATTATTATACGTTAACATGTTAATGATTATAATAGTAATAATTTAATTATTAACATTTTATTCACCTATGAATATTTTTACAAATTTGTGTATTAACATAATTAGAAAAATATGCAAAAAAAAATGTTTAAAAAAGTAGCTGTATATATATATACTTACGTGCATGAACACATTTGTGTATATATATCTATATGTTTATATATAAAGCAAAACAGCAATTTAGTTTGTTAAGATGTGCGTACATATAAAAAATAATAAAACCAATACATATTTAAAAACACACATATTTTTGTACACACACACGACGTTATGTAAATATATATATATACATATATATGCACTAATAAGCCTACATATAAACAACTCCAAGTACCAATAAGAAAAATGTTCTTGTACTAAAATATGAGCATATCCGAATACGAAAACAACAAAGAATCTTTATAAAATTGGGAAAGGTGCTTTTTTTTTTTTTTTTTTTTTTTTTTCACATTTTAAATTATTTTATTATAATTTTCAATTAAGTATATCCATTTATAACTTCTTCAATTATTCCCGTCAAGTGTACTAACTATATAAGTTGGCTTATTTACAATTTTAGTGATTTACGTATAGTACTTTCATTATATCTCAAAATTTTAGCCTCGCTCTGAATGTTTTTTCATTGGTCCCCAGAAGGGTTCTGGATTTACCATTGTAAACAATCTATTATTATTTACGTTTTGTTTATTATCAGATATATTTATATTATCAATAGAAGTTGATTTTTTAAAAAAAGGAATAGATAACAATTTTTTTTTTAATACTTCATTTAGTATAGTATGTAAGGAATATACTTTTTTCGTAAGATCTGCATTTTTTTGGTTATTTGTTTGATTATTATCATAGTTATTTGTATTAGATGTATTTTCTGTATTCTTAAGTTTTTGATTTTTTGAATTAACTTTAAATATTATAGCACGAAAAATATCCATAAATACATTATTAGGAGCGTTGGTTTTGATACTATCTGGATCTTTATGAAAATAAGAAACATCATAATTTAAATTTAATAAAGCATTAATTAATAATTTTCTTGTAAATGGCGGTATTCTAAAATCTCTAAATAATGAGGGCATGTTATAATACAATGGTGTAATTATTTCTTGTTTTAAGCATCTAAAATTTATTAGTATTCTTTCTTTAGTTTTTATTGTATGTAAATTGTGATCATTTACATTTTCTAATATACTTATACATGTATTTAAAAACTCGTAGTTATGCAAAGGTCCGATATATATAGGACCGCCAATAAGAATATCTCCTCCGCACTCTTCACATTTGTTTGTTACATTGAGTTGGTTATTTCGATATCTATATTGTTCTTTTTGGTTAGTGTAGTTATTATTACCTCCTGCTTCTACTGCACCACCTGTTTCTATTACATTACCTGCTTCTATTACTGTAGCTGCTTCTATTACATCACCTGTTTCTACTGCACCAACTGCTTCTACTACCTCAGCTGCGCCCACTTCCTGAGCATCCACAATTTTTCTATTTCCAACAAGACCCTCCTCATAATCCAACTCGCTTTGTAACTTATCATCATTCACATTATTTTCATTTTGTTGTTTATTTTCATTTTGTTGTTTATTTTCATTTTGTTTTTTATTTTCATTTTGTTGTTCATTTTCATTTTGTTGTTCATTTTCATTTTGTTGTTCATTTTCATTTTGTTGTTCATTTTCATTTTGTTGTTCATTTTCATTTTGTTGTTTATTTTCATTTTGTTGTTCATTTTCATTTTGTTGTTTATTTTTAGTTTTGTTTTGTATGTGCTTTCCATAAGTATTAACCATATTTAAGCCTACATTTTTTTTTATAGCCAACGGTGTAACGTTGAAACTAGCACAGGAAGCACATTGATATACTAACCCACTATCAATACAAACATCTTTAGCTTTGAAAGCATTTTCAACTACTTGTACTAACATACGAATATAAAAATCAATGTTAATACATACATATGGAATAATACACTTTTTATACTTAGAAGCAATTAGTTTTATTTTATATAATAACACCCTTATACTAAATTCATTATTATAACTTACTCTTTTAGTAAATATCATACTGTTGTATTTATAAAAAGATACTTCTGGACATTTACCATTTAGTACTCGCATATCTGTATTGGTTAATAACAAAAAAAAATTTCCTCTTCCATATTTTATGCAACTTTCAAGATATTCTATGGATGATCCGTAAGGATCTATGTCTATTATATCGAATAAGTATCTTTCGTTGAATTTTTTGTTTTTTAATAAATTGTCAAAATTGGTAACCTCCTGAGTGACAGTGCATTGTTCACCCTTGACATCACTACATGCGACGTTATCTTGTACCAATTTATCATCCACAGTTCCACCATCCAAAACATTACCATCCACAACTTCGCCATTCACAGTCTTACCATTCAAAGTCTCACCATCCACAATCCCATTAGTACTAACAGTTTGAGAAAACATATTTAACTCATTATTTAATAAGTCAATTTTTGTGTATGATTTGTCAGTATCTGAAAATTCAGTAGAATCACTGTCAATGTGAGCAGATAAAAGATTATTGTTATCAAGACTTTGATCATTATTACTACTATTTATATTTGTTTTATCTTTATCTATATTATTTTTGTCCTCTATACCATCACCCTTCTGAATATTAGTGTATGGGACACCACTACCTCCATCAGATTTAGACCTATTATAATTTGATAAGTACTTTAAAAACTTAAATGCTTGCACAAAATAATCATTATAATTAATATTACTTTGAATATTAGTAAAACCTATATCTATTTTTTTATAATTACCTCTTTTATTTACAAGAATATTTCCTACATTTATTGTATTCATAACAGTATTTGCGTCATTACATAAAATGGTATATTTATCTTTATCAATATTATTTCTAATATAATTTCTTATTATTTGTTTACATGCATATTTATCTATATCATTTGTAATTATATGATTAATAGTTTCGTTAAGTTCTTTTGCATATCTTATACTTCTAATACCACTAGCACTTAACAATTCCAATACATTAAATCCTCGGAAAAGTACTCTATTATTATCTTTATTTTTATCTTTCATAAATAGTTCTAAAGCTTTTATCAAAATTATGCTCATATCTCGATTAAAAACCTGAGCTTTATTATAAAACAAATGACCATTCTTATTCTTTATTTTCACATCCCCTTCAAAAATATATTTACGATCTTCTTTACTAAAAGGTTGCATATCATTCTTGTTTTCATTTTCTTCATTAACTTTATTATTCGTCTTCCAATTAAATTTTTTTTTAAAATTATGTTCATTATTTTGAAATTTACTTCTTTTGCGCTTAAAATGGATGTTCTTTTCTCTTCCATTTGGAAAACCTGTCATTTTTACTACTTTTTTTTTTTTTTTTAAAAATGTAAACTTCACAAAAAATAAAAGGAATGGAATGGATGGGAAAGGAAAAGGATATAAATGGTAGAAAATGTATATGCTGTATGACTATCTCTTTTGCTAATCTATATGTAACGAGTTAACTATATTTGTATTTATGTATATATCACCGCTGAATGAACAAAAATTGTAACTATATTTATATGAATTATTGATATTTGTTGTGTAATTTTTTTTTTTTTTTTTTTTTTTTTTATACGTGTCCGTTACATAAATAAAATAAAAAAGATTGAAACTCGTATAATAAATAACGGAATGAAAAAAAATAAAATAAAAATAAAATAAAAATAAAATAAAAATAAAATTGTTGATTATATAGTTAAATTCTCTATATATATAACGCAAGAATATATGAAGAATGTAAAACATGTAAATATCTATATACACATATAAAAAGATTTATACATTGTTTGTATTTAGTATTGTAAACAAATTGTTGTTTTTTCTTGTTTTTTTTGTTTTAAATAGTTTACAAAAAAAAAAAAATAAAAATAAAAAAAAAAAAAAATTAAATATTAACTTTATATTTATGTACAAAATTTAACATAACTGTGTAGGTATTTTTCAATATTTTTAACATTAATGGGGGATATGGTAAACATTTACATTTACATATATATATATATATATATATATATATATATGAATATTATTTTATGTTATATGTTGGCATAATTACTGTTTTATTTGTTTATTCGTGCATTTACTCATTTCTATATAAAAGAGGTAGAAAATCGTTGTTTTAATTGTATTTGTTCTTTGTGCTGATATAGTACTTTTTAATTTCTACTACATATTTTGTTAATAATATTACAATATTATCATTATTTATTCATTAATTTGCTTATCTTCTTCTTTATTTGCTTCTTTATTTGCTTCTTTATTTATTTCTTTGTTTCATTGTTTCGTTGTTTATTTGTTTCGTTGTTTCTTTG
>CABPSV020000222.1:0-22222 GCA_902459845.2 Hepatocystis sp. ex Piliocolobus tephrosceles
ATATATAAATAAATAAGTAAACAACTAAGTAAACAAATAAGTAAATAAATAAGTAAATAAATAAGTAAATAAATAAATAAATACATAAGTAAATAAATAAATATATAAATAAATATATATAAATGAATAGATAAATATATATAAATGAATAGATAAATATATATAAATGAATAGATAAGCCAAAATAGACATTGCTTATTAGGCAATTTGCTACAAAAACATATTAGATTCCTTTGATGAAGTTAAAAAGAATGTTAACATTTTTTTTATCTTCGTTGTTAATTCATCATCATTTAAACAATCAACAAAATCTGAAAAAAAAAAAATAAAATAAAAAATAAAAAAGGTTAAATAAGTGTGACAAACATATGATTCAAACAGATAAAAAATAAAAAGAGCTGGTTAAATAAAACATGATAGAGAAAAACTAATAATAATAATAATAATAATAATAATAATAGTAATAATAATAATAATAATGATAATAATAATAATTAATTATATATAAGCATGTACACACAAACGTACCCAATACATTTTCATAAATAGACTGTATATCCACATTTTTAGTATAAAGATGAATAAAAATATTATTTGAAATATACGAATTGTTCATGGAAAAAAGGGTTATTAAAATAACATCAGTCAATTGATATGTTAAATAGCCTTTATCACATAATTCTATGTATTCTAAATTTTTTTTACTTTCTTCATCAAGCTGAATATTCATTTTTTCTAAATTATCATTTACTGTGGCATTTTTTTTTTTTTTTTTTTTTTCATTGGTAACAATATCATCATATTTTTGTCTGATTTCTAATAACCTTATTATTTTTTCACATTTCTTTTCACCAAATTTATTAAGTACTCTTGCAAGACAAGTATCAGTACAATATAAACACAAGTTCGAAATAATAGTTATTATATTTTCTTCAAATTCAAATATATTAAATTTTTTTTTTTTTATATTTTTTAACATAAATAAACAAAATAAATATTTTAATCCATTTAATTCAACAAATTTATTACATGTATCTTTTTCATTAAGTACTATGGAAAATATTTTTAATGATGAGAAACATAAAAATTTTCTTCTACTAAGTAATTTTAACATTAACTCTAATCCAACTGTATTTTCAAAAACTTTTTTATTATCATTTGAAAATAACATATGTCCTAATGCTTGAAAACAATTAAGTAAAATTTCTTTTTTATTAGTATTCGGTGGATCAATTTGTTTATATGGTGCAATAAGTTTTAAAAGGAAATTAAAAATAGAAATAGTATAATAAAAATCATTAAACACATGTGTAGCAAACTGATTAATTCTTAAAATCAACAGTACTAATATTTCGCTTGCATATAAAGCATTATAATCATCATTTCTTATATCACTACTAGTAATTCTTTTTAATAAAAAAAATAATAACTTCGAACTAGTTAATAAATCATTCTGTAAACTATTTTCAAGTTCAAAAATATTTTCAAAAATAGTAAATGTTGAAGATATGGCATTATAATATTCACTACCATCTTCTTCATTTATTTTTTCTAACACATTTATAATAAAATGACTTAATTTTTTTTTATTTAAATATTCTATAAACATATTATTTGTTTCTTTATTTAATTCATATACATTTGATGGATCTGTTATTTCTTTAATTATATCTATTACTTCAATAACAATATCATTATTAGGATGATTTAATAAATCAATAATGTCTCCAAAGATATCATAATCAACCATACTTTTATATAGATTTGTACATACGCTCAAATTTTTAACAGTCACTAATATCTCATCTAAATCTACTTCACTATTAACCCATTTTTCTGCATTATTAGGATACTCAATCCGGTCGTGTTCATTTTTTACCTTTTTTTTCTTTAAAATTGTTGCAATTTTTTTTATGCTATTTTCGTCAATGCATTCTATCTGCGTAACAGTAAAATAAAATAAAATAAAATAAAATAAAGTAAAATAAAGTAAAATAAAATAAAATAAAGTAAAATAAAATAAAATAAAATAAAGTAAAATAAAATAAAATAAAATAAAGTAAAATAAAATAAAATAAAGAAAATGGTGTTTTATGTGTACAAGTGTTTACATATATTGAACAAAAAAAAGAGACACTATACAGTATTTAACAAGCGAATGTAAAATATGCATGCATATATATACATTTTCGGAAGTATTATAAACCGTGTTAATCAATATATTGCAATCCAAAATTGTAATAGCCATATTCATTTTTACTTTTATTCAATTTGAGTTTTTTTTTTTTTTTTTTTTTTTTTTTTCTAAGCCTTTTTTTATATTTTTATTTTTCTTACATTATCAGCCTGCCTCAAAATCTCGTCTACATCAATATCATCTTCATCACTATACTCCATATTTAGAAAAAATACAAATTATTTATATGTAATTCAAAATTGTTATAATATAATATAATAAAAAAAAATAAAAAAAAGTATATAAATATATATTTCATAGAACAATAAAATAAAAGAAGCACACATAAAAAATGCTTTTATTATAATATATAATAAATACTGGCAAACTAAAAATAAAGGATGCATATGAAATGCTTCACTCGGTGTTTTTCTTTTTTTTTCTTTAGTTGATTCAAAAAAAAAAAAAAAAAAAAAAAAAAACAACAACAACGAAGTTTACATATTAATTTATGTAATCATATTATATATACATATTTAATATGAAAAAATAAATAATACATAGCTATTTATGCATCAAAAAAAAAAAAAAAAAAAAATATGTAAAATTATATAAAGTATTATAATTGTACATATATACAATTTTATTGTATATTAATTGGATTTTATATTTCCTTCATATGATGTATTATTTTATTGCTTCATTAAGAAACAACAAAAAAAAAAAAATTATTTCTTTATATTAAAAATTGTGACAATTATAATAAATTAAAAAAAAAAAATTTGAGAATGAAAAGAGTGAAAAGTAAGAGTTAAAAATGAGAGTGAACAATGAGCGCAAGAAATAAAATGACTGTTGTATGATAGCACCATATGTGATCTCTATGATGACAGTGATATGAGGTCAAAAACAGTTGTTCAAGATTAAAATTAAAAAAAAAAAATATATACATAGCTATATACATATACAACATGTATAAGTTATTTTTTTCTTTAATTTTTAAAAAAATAAATTTAAAATGTACTACGTGTTTAGCATGGCAAACTTGTTACATATTTTTTGTTTTATCCATACTTAACATTATTTATATTTTTAACTTCTATTAATTAATCAAAAAAAAAAGCAAAAAGTTTGAAAGATGGTAAAGTAAAAAAGAGTTATTTTTAATTTCAAAAAATTGAAGAAAAAAAAAAAGAAAAATGCTAATGGTATAAAATATACATATAAATATATAGCAAAATTGTAAAAATACTATACAATTCGTAAAAAGTAAAGAAAAACGTAATAAAACAGTGTAAATGTACATAATAAACGTAACCCAAATAATTAGATAGACACGCCGTATAATATACAGATCATCATGTATGAACACATTAATAACATATAAATAATAATTAAAAAAATCAATAAAAATTATTAAATACTCGATTAAAAAAAAAAAAAAAAAAAATTCTAGATATAATATACATATTTAGATGTCTTAAACCTATGATAAAAAAAAAAAGTGAACGCTAAAATAAAAACACAAATCATTCAAAATAAAAAGCGGAAACGTAAACAGAATAGGTAAAGCTAACCGAATTATATCAAAAAAAAGAGTAATTATTTAAGGTAAAAAATCATATATAGTGTATTATTAAAAGTGCGATATATATTTATTTATATATATATAATAAATAGAATATAAAAAAAAAAATGCGGTAAAAAAAGTTATCGGATTATAAAATTTGCTTAAACAAATTAATTGCAAATCTAACTAATTCATTCGAATGAGATATAAAATGTAATTTAACTATCTGATTATACATTTTCTTTTTGTTTTCATCCTTGTGACTAACAATTAATAAAAGTAATTTATATCTTTTATTGAAGGGGTAAGTAGTATATAAGATACTGTAAGAATCATAATGGAAGGCATTAAAAAAGTTATTTAATTTTAAAGTGTTCATGAATTCGCTAGTATTTGTAAAATTTTTTATATTATATAAATAAGATTTTGCATAACATTTGCTTTTATTTTGATATTGTTGTATAAACTTATTTAAATATAATTTGTTTGGTTTAAATAAACATACATAAGGATTAGGTAAACTTATTTTTAATTTAATTTTTGTATTATCACTATTTAAACATTCTATATTTAAAAATAAAGGTAAATTATTATTTAACTCCTTCTTTTCAAAGCATAAAGTATATAATAAGCATATTTTATTTTTTCGTATATTTATATAATCCTTTTCTTCTATTCCTTTATTTAAATTATTTTTCAATTCATTTTTTGAAATTTTAATGTTATCTAAATTATTTTCATTCAAATCACTTTTAATATAAAGAATGTTATAAAAATTGGACTCTACATATATTTTCATGTAAATACAATTTTCGTTCACATCTATAGGTCTATTTAACGTAGAATTATTTTTACTACCGCTGTTTTTACTGTCGTTTTTACTACTGTCACTGCAAGAACTATCATCCTTTTTAACCTCATTTGCTATCCCCTTCTCCACATTTCCCTTGTCATTTTTGCTATTTGATTGACAAACCTCTGCATATACATTAATAATTGCATTTTCAAAAATGATTTCTTTCTTATTTTGAACGTAAAATTGTTTTATAAGTATTTTATGTTTATTTATTTCCTCGTCTGATAAAAGATAAGATTTCAATTTTGTATTTATATAATTATTTAAAAAAGAAATGTTAATTTCTTTATTATCGCATTTGTTAATAATTTTTTCCAAATTAGGAAAGTAATCTTTTTTATTAAAATTTTCCATATCCTCAATGTTATCGCTACTATTTGACAATATACTCCCTTTTATATTTTTTGACATTTTAATAAAATAATTAAACTTTTTTTCAAATTGTTTACAATCAGCAATACAATCATTCATTTTTTTTTTATTCAAATTATTGATATTGTAATCAAGTGTAAAATTTATTTTATCCTTTATGTTAATATATTTTTGTTTTTTTTTTTCACTTATATCTTTATCGTTTTCTACAGTTGTATTTGTCCATAAAGACGAATTTTTGTTGTTTTTTTTGTTCAGCTGTTTATTAAAATTGTTCTTACTAACATTTAAGTAATTATCACTATTCGTTTTATTATTTTCACAATACCCTTTTTTAATTTTAAAATGGTTTTTATTTATTTTATCTATCCCATTATTCATTGTAGTGTTGCAATTAATTATATATTTATCATAATCAATTTCGTTTTTTATTTTATAATGTTTTAATCCATTTATTTCTTTATTTTGCTTACCCTCTTCTTTACCCATTTGCTTATATACGTGTTCATCAAATAACAAAACACGTCCCCTTTCACTGTTTTTGCATTTTACATTATTAACATGAACCTTATTTTCATTACACTTTTTGCTAATCTTATTTTTACTTTTAAGTGATTTATTATCTTTTTTTAACAAAATTTCCTTTTTTTCAAGCTTATTTTTTTGTTTTGCATTTATACTATCCATTTCCAAATTAAAATCACAACTATCACTGTTGCTTCTTTTGTTATCACTACTCCAATTAAAGTAAACAGTATCATTATCAAACAATTTGCTACCACTAGTATTATAATTTTTTGTTATTTTCTTTTTTTTTAAAATATCACTGTCACTTTCTGTTTCTAATATGTTATTCGAACCAATTTGTGACTTATATCTTTTATACTCATCTAATAAAGCATCATCAATTAATAAATCATTATCAGTACCTTCGTTCTCTCCATCATTATTTTCGTGTTTCATATTAATGTGTTCACACTCTATATTTTTAAGCTTATGTTCCTTTTTATTATATTTACATTCATCATCATGTTCTCTTTTTTCATCGCTACTATTAAACAATTGTATTGGTAACGTATCTTCATTTTCACCCATTACATCTTTTAAACATTTAATACCTTCTTTTTGAAATGATTTGTTTTTACTGTTATTGTTATAATTATCATTGTTAGTATAACTACCCAAATTATAATTACTTTCTTCTTCCATATCGCTGTTTAAACTAAATATATCTTCTAACATATGCTCTTTACTTGTTCTTTTTTTTATTTTTTTATTTTCTGTATAATTATCTTTTAGCATATAATTAAAACCTGTTTCCTTGTTTGTTACATACTTCAAATTATCCTTTAGCTCCGGTAATAACATATTATGAGAATGTTGCCCCGACATAGTTTGGTTCATCCAGTTTGATACATTTGACCAATCTGACAAATTTGAACAATCAGACCAATCTTCCAAATGTTTATATTTCATTATTTTAAAAAAATCCGTATTATCCATAAAAGTATCATCATTATTTCTATACTTCATCAAATGTGATAAATATAATAATAGTTTATCATTTTTTGCTTGTTCCTTTTGTAATTGCAATAATAAATTATTAATTTTACTATTTAAGTTATTAGTTGTTTTGTTAGAACATTTTAATTTTGATACATATTCATTAAACTTGATATTTAATTTATATATATTTTTTGATAAATGTTCATTTTCTTTTTTTTTTTTTTCAATAACTTCTTCTGCTTCATGTATTTTTTTATTTTCTTTTTGTAACTTTTCAATTTTATTATTTTTTTTTTCGATAACAACTTCAATTATATCAATTATTTCTTTATTCGATTCGATAATTTTTTTTAATTCATTATTTGCTTCTATATAATTTTCATTATCTAATTCTAATAACATTACCGCTTTATCAAGTGCTTCAATCTTTTTTTCATTCTCTTTACTTTTTTTTTCATAAAACACCTTCTCTTTATTACATGCATTAAATAGTTGTTTATATATGTTCAACTTATTTTGTTTTACTAACTCCAGTTTATATTCTACACATTTATTTTTTAAAAAAACACTCATAATTATATAAGAACTATCACTTAAAAAACCAGCATTACCCTCTTTATTCAATTCGACTTCTTTTTCTTTGTTTTCTACGTAATTAATCATATATTCTTTTAGTATTATCTGCGAATCATGTAAGCTGTCCATATAGCATGTGTCCTTGATATTACATATCATGTTGCTCTTATCTTTATTCAAATTCATGGTCTTAGTGTTCTTGAGATCAACATCGAATAAAGTGCTATTAACATTTTCATGAGTTGATTTAGGGTTACTACCGTCCGAAATGCTAAAATGGGGAGTGCTACCATTGGAGTCATTATAATTAGAGCTGTCAGAATTGGAGTGGTCAACATTAGGCTTTACAGTGTTAGGGTTTACAATGTTAGGGTTTACAATGTTAGACTTTGCAACGTTAAGCTTTACAATATTAGGATTTACAATGTTAGACTTTGTAATATTAGTATTAGCAATGTTAGAGTTAGTAAAATTAGGGTTTGCAATATTAAGGTTAGCAAAATTAGGGTTCGTAAAATTAGGGTTCATAATACTAGGGTTCGTAAAATTAGGGTTCGTGATACTAGGGTTCGCAAAATTAGGGTTCATGATACTAGGGTTCGTAAAATTAGAGTTCGTGATATTAGGGTTAGAAAAATTTGTGTTTGTCAAATTAGCGTTAACAAAACTAGTGTTCATCAAATTAGCGTTAACAAAACTAGTGTTCATCAAATTAGCGTTCACTATATTTGGGTTCGTTAAAATGGGGTTTATAAATCTGGGTTTTTCACATTGAAAATTTGAAAATTCATGAGTGGCAACCTTGTTCGACGAACATTTAGAGAGCAAAGTATTAGGTTTAACAAAAGTAGGGTTAGCAAAATTATGCATAGAAAAGTTAAAGTTTGGTAAATTAGGGTTCGCAAAATTATGGTTCGACGTCTTAGATCTGGATAAGCTAGGGTTCGAAGGGATAGTACTCGCATTTTTAAGGTTTGGAAAATTAAAATTCGCATAAGGGTTATTATCATAACTGATATGGCTAACATTGATATTATTAGAATGATAATCATTTTTGGAGTGAAGTTTGGATTGAACATTGTTAAAAAATAAATTATTAGAATTGGATTTATATAAGGGTCCTTTCTGAGGGTAGTTAATATTGTGATGTTTAGGTATATTAGGATTAGTCCAATTAAATTTTAAATTATTATTATAAATATTATTATTAATATCGTTAATTGTATTACTAATTATGTTTTTATTATTTGGAGTATTATTAGTAAGTGGTATTTTATTTATAGTTGGACTAACGAATTGAAAATTTTTTATTTTTTCATTCGAGCTATCACTTTCAGAATTAGAATTTGATGAAAAATTAAAAGGTTTTGTATAGCATATACTTTCAATATTATTATTTAATTCAGTACTAGATATATATTTTTCAGTAATATAAGTTAATTTGTAAGCTTTAGGTACAAAATATTTTGTTTCATTTAACATATTTTCATTTACATTTATAATACAGTTATAATAACATGTATCATTTATACTACTATATATATCAATAATTAAATAGAATTGCTTATTTTTTTTAATAGAAAACTCAAATAGTTCTGAAATATTTACGTACAAGTTTTCAACATATTTCTGTTTACTTTTTTTTTGAATATGTATTTTATTATCAAATGATTTTAAAGTTAGACAAACACAAATGTGTTTTAAATCTAATGATATATTTATAATATCTGATATATGAACTAATAAAATTGAGCAATTCTTGTTTGCATGAACTTTATTTTTTTTATTACTATGTTTATTATCACTTGTTTTATTGGTATCACTTATACTATCAGTAACATCACTCACACTAAATTTTTTAATGCGTTTACTATTGCTACGCTTACTATCAATACGTTTACTATCGCTACGCTTACTATCAATATTTTTTTTATCACTATTTTTATTTTTAAATAAATTATTATCACTACTAAAAGAATTCAGCGAATTTAATTTATTCTTATTATGTATATTTTTACTTTTATTATTTTTATTAGATTTTAATTTGTTATCTAATTTATTATCTAATTTATTATCTAATTTTTTTTTTTTTTTTTTTTTTTTTTTTTCTTCTTTTTCATTAACATGAAAATTATTAAGATGATTTTTTAATTTGTCATTAAATACTACATCAATTTTATTATATTTATCAAATTCTTTATATAACGAATCAATTGAATTTGATTTAAATGAAATTTTATCACTAGTACTTTTTTCTTTATAAATATTATCACTTTTGTTAAATAATATTTTTTCTGTATGTTTTTTTTTATCTTTATTTTCTTTTTTATTATTTCGTTCATCTTTCTCTTTGTGATTTTTTTCGTGTGTGTGTGCATTTTTTTCTTTATGTCTTTTATGTTCTTTTTTTTTTTTTTTTTTTTTTTTTTCTTCTTCTTCATTCTGTCTTTCTTTACTTACGCTTCTATTTTTCGCGGGATGCATTTTTTTACCTCTGCTTTGAGCTCTATTAATTTTTGCATCTTCATCTTCCTCACTCACATTTTTATAATGCTCTCTTTTTTTTTCCTTTTTTTTTTTTTCTTCTCCAATATATTTTTTTGTTTTTTCATAATTTTTTGTTACTATATATGCGTTTGTTTCATCCTTTTTTTCAGAGGTTTGATATTTATTCATTTTCTTGTCTTTTTCTAAAGCTTCAAACATTCGAATTGCCTTACTAATTTGTGTAGAGACCTAAATTTTTTTTTTTTTTTTTTTTTTTTTTGGTGTTATTAGAAAAATATAAAATAAAAAATACACAGTAATTTATATATTCGTGTTATTAAAATATATCTATACTTATGTATGTACATATACAATAACATATAAGTCTTTTTACACACTTGAGCAAATTCATATACTATGAAAAAAGCAAAATGCCATAAAATATACCTGTACTAATTGTTCGAACAAGGATGCATTCCCATCTTCAAAAGCTACTTGTGTTAATTTTTCCAGTGTCACTAAATCCCTAATGAAAGAAGTATATATATATATATATATATATATATATATATATATGTGTATGCATATGTGATAACTTTTTTTTTTTTTTTTTTTTTTTTTTATAAAAATTGTACTCAATTTATGTTAAAACCACATATCAATTTCAAAGTTTTTTACTTACTTTTTACATTTTGTATATATATCTCGCATCACTTCAATATCTACATATTAAAAAAAAAAAAAAAAAAATCAAAACATTTTTATTTTTAAATTTCACAATTTTCAATTGAATGGCTATTTTAAAAAAATTAAGCAGATATAATATGTATACACAAAAATAAGATTTAATTTTAACACACATTTAGAGTCAAATTAATGTACAAATGTTTTAAAAAATAACCTGTTGAATCATTTTCCACACATGCCTCTAATTGTTTTGCTAGTTCCTTATAATTAATAATTTTTTGTTTAACGTTTTTCAGCATTTTTTAGAAATTTAGATTTGAATTGTTAAAAAAAAAAAAAGTCTTTTTTGTTTTTTTTATTAATATTATATGATTATTTTATTGGTTTTTATAAAATCTCAAGAGATAAGTTTCTTTCTTTTTTTTTTTTTTTTTTAATAGCTAAATAGAAAGGTTTTTATAAACTTATATATCTTATAAAACTAACATCAACAATTTTAACGTTGAGTTAATGGTGTTGATGAAGGTTAAAAAATAATTAAAAAAATAGTTACATCACGTTTAGTTTTTTGCTCTACATCAAACTATATATATAATATATATACAACACTGAACATAAATTAACACAATCATTTGAAATCAAATTATTTCATATGAATAACTAAATAAAAAAAAAACCAAAAATAAAAAAAAATGGATAAAAATCGAACAACTGCAAAAATTAAAAAGCGGAAAAGAAACTTTTTTTTTTTTTTTTTAACCTCTTAAATTTATAATAAAACTGTTTTAGTCAATTTTTTTTTATTTTACGGTTTATTTAAAAATTTAAAAAAATGCTTGTTTTATAGAACAAACATTTGTTTTATGTAATTCTTAAAAATAGTTTACATATATATAAAATTATAAATATAGATATGTACATGTATATGCTTATGAACAATATTTATAACTATTTTATAATTTCTAAATTTTTTTTTTTTTTTTTTTTTTTTTTTTTTGATCCTTAATAAAGCTAATTGCTTCTGTTTTTTCGAGACGGGTAAACGAACATGCTGAATTAAGAATTTTAACAAAAATCAAACAATTTATAAAATATATTTAAAAAGAAAAAGTGGGGGATTATTTTTGTTTAAAATGTTCGTTAACATATAATGCTTTATTTACTTAGATTTTCTTGTTTACCTTACTTTTTTTTTTTTTTTTTTTAGTTTCAAAAAAAGAATTTAATTATGATTAAATATACATAAATACAAACAAATAAAATATAAATTATTATTTCATAATTATATAAATATATATATATATATGTATATATATATATAAATAAGAACAAAGAAATTGCTTGTTTGTGTTATAGTATGTCATTTTTTCTACTTTGTGCTAATAATATAATACCTTTAACTAAAAATGTTTATCATGTTTTATAAGAATTTCAGTAAAAATATGAAATAAAAAATGATTCAATGAAAAATGGTTCAATTAGATAAAAAAAATATTTTAAAATATGTAAATTATAGGAACAAAGATAAACACAAAAATAAATTAAATTTAAAAATAAAATTGCGGAAGTAAAATGTATTTGAAAAGAGGTTATAATTGTTTATATACTAATATACGTATATAAATAATTTAAATTTTACAAAAAAAAAAATAAAAATAAAAATAAAAATAAATAAATAACCTTAATTATTATATAAACATCAGTATAATATATAGAGATACAACAAAATCTTCTAAATGTTAATGATGCCTTGTGATTAATTTATAGTATTAATTTAACTATTATACTAAAGTATTAATTCCTAGAAATAAATAAAATAAAATGTAAAATATGTAAAAATGTAGTTAAAAGTAAAAATACTTAAAATATTCACATAAATTATTACATAAAACTTACCAAACAATAAAAGTGCATTTTCAGGAGTAAACTTTGCGGATATTAAGTTTGAATGTTTAACACCATATGACTTTGATAATTTAACGTATGGGACATTATTATTTTCTTTTTTTAATTTAATTCGCTTTTTATTCATAGAATGGTGTCTTAATTCTTTTGAGACTAAGAAAAAAAAAAAAAAAAAAAAAAAAAAAAGGAATGAAAAATATTAAACGTAAACATATGCGTATGTGTATATATTTGTGTCCGTAATGGGAACCCATGGATGTATACGAACATACCAATAAAAATACATACATACTTAAGCGAACATTATTTTATATCACACTAAACATTTATATATATATGCTCGCTTAATAACAATTACTATACATATGTAAATTTTTTTTTTTTTTCTAACCCTCAGAACAGTTATAAAAATCAATGTGATTATCACATGTCATGGATACTAAAAGATTATTATCATAACTAAAATCTATGTTTAAAATTTTATCTTCATAATAATTGTTATTTTTAAAGAGTGTATTGGTTTCTGTTACTGTTCCTAAATTTATTCCTATTTCTTTTTGGTTATATCCCTTATCTAAAAATTCATTATCTGAGTAATTAAATGATTGAACAATAGGATCCTGTTCTATATCATTATATTTTTTGATATTAATATTTTGTTTATGATTCACTTCGATAAATTTGTCTGTCTCTAGATCTATTAAGTTTAGGTTATTTGTATAGCCACCTATTTAAAAAAAAAAAAATAAAAAAGATAAAAACCAAAAAAAAAAGTAAAATAATATGTACAGTAAACCGTGTATTATATTCATGTATATTAAAAAAAAATTTTGAACAGATATACATGTAACCTATACATTATAAGCAACAAATTACTAATAGTATGTTATGGGCAAATATATGACGTAGTTCAATATATACATATACATATATATATAACACATAGAGTGTTAGGTAATACTCATCTTCTATTATATTTTTTCTCTATGATTAAAATATAAAAAAAAAAAAAAAAAAAAATACCTCCGTATGCAAGCAATTTCCCATTTTTAGAAAAACTTAGAGATGTTATTCCCTGTTTGCTAGGGTACTTGTTTTTAAATCGCTTAATAAATGAATTTACTCGAATATCATAAAGATGTATATAATTATCTAAAAAAAAGAAGAGAAGGTATAAGTGCGTAAATAGAAAAAAAAAAAAAAATGTACACACAAATGTAAATATATATATATGCGAACACAATGTAGTAACATAATTTACCGTAATAACCACATGCCACGAGGGTATTGTTATAGTGATATTTACAAATATTAGCTGTGCAATTATATTTATATGTAACAATAGGATATGTTTTATTAGTTGAATAAATTCTCAAATTGCCATCGTCTTCAGTAGAACAAAAAAAATAACCTAAAAAAGCTGTATCGATCGACCATATAGGTGTATGCCCTCCAACATATTTAACATAATTTATGTTACTTATCGTACTATATAAATATATATCTCCATTTACATTTCCTGATAAGAGAATTTTATTTGTCTCACCAAAGCATAAACTTGAAATGTTAGAAGTATTTCCATATAATTTAGTTATTCCATTTTCATCATGATCATCTACATTAATGGACATTGTATTATTTTCTTTTAAATAATAATCTTCTTTATCTTTGTTTTTACTATTTTTACTATTATCATCTTCCATACTTTTTTTTTTTTGTTTTATTTTATTTATTTCTGCCTGTTTTACATTCCATAGTTTAATTATATTATTTGAATGTGCCGTTGCAATAAATGATCCATCATATTCAGAAAGTTCAGCACAAGTCATATCACCACAATTGTTTAAACAATAATATAACATACTTGGTATTCTATTTTTTGTTACTTTTGATCTGTTTTTTCTTTGTGTTTTTAATATATGTTTGTAGTAGTAATAAACATCACTATTTTCATTAGGTACATAAACGTTTTTTTCCTTTTCTTTCATATCATTAGTATTTTCGTCCTAAGTTAACAAAAAAAAAAAAAATAAAATAATAAAGTCGTTTTATGCGTGTGTTTTTGTATAAAACATGGATAATGTTGACCTAGACACATACTCACACATAGCATATAACACATATCACATAGCATATATCACATAGCATATATTACATAGCATATATCACATAGCACATCACATAGTACATATCACATAACACAAACAAAAATATACATTCATGAGCAATATATATTTTTTTTTTTTTCAAATTTGCATTTTTATACCTCTACTTCATCTTTTAAAGAATAAATTGATGGTAACTCCCAATCTACAGGTAAATCCAATTTTATTTTATATAAAAAGTTTGTTGAAATAAAATTTTGAAAAAAATTAAAATTCTTATCTGTGTCATTTATTTCTATTATTTTTATTTTTGTCATTAACAGGTTGTACAATGAGATATCACCATAGACACTTAAATATTGTAATAATGATTTTTTCCCTAATCTAAAAAAAAAACAAAAAAATGTAAAAGTATGTACAAATGCAATATTCGTGTGGTATATTATAGTAAGCATAAATGTGGTACATATTAAGACACAAAAATAAAAAAAATAAATAATAATAATCATAATATAACGATAACTATACATTATTGATAAATTAATGTTTCGCTAGTATATGTGTACAGGTAACAAGTCAGAATGTGTGCTTACTTAGTCATACATACAATATGTTTCTGATTTTTTTCTTTAAACCGAATAAGCGATATTTCAAACACTTGATTTAAACTAACACAATTTGTTAAGATTTTTGTTACAGGTTCATATGCTGCAAACTTTTTTAAATATTTCTTTTTAAAATCATTTATATTATCATAATTATGTGTTAATAATAATATATGTAATTCCAACCATAAACAAAATGCAATATTATATAATTGTAACTTAATCTGTATTAAATTATTTTCGCACCAGTTTATAAATTCGTCATATTGTTTAATAAGATTTAATATATCAAAATTTTCCTTTTCTATATTTTCAATTTCTTTTTCCATTGACGTAAAACTTATACTTACATTAATATTTCTATTAATGTTATTAATTTTATCTTTTAATATATTTAGAATATTTTTATCCAAATTTAAATTATTTAACATAGTATCAAGCGACATATTTTTATATGTTTCTAAATCGGATATATTATTTATATTTCTTGAACCAGAAAATATGTCAAAAACATTGTCATTTTCTTTATGTTTATTTCCACTAATATGTCCACCAATGTTATGCTCAGAGTTATTGTCATTTTCGTCGATAACATCTCCAAACAATTTTGTTAAGGCTATTATTTTTTTATTACTTTCCGTTTTCCTGGATGAGTATGCAGATATATCTTTATGTGTGTAACTAGAATTTTTTTTTTTTTTTGTAAATTTTGTTTCACCTTCACTAAAAAGTCTATTTTCGTTTATATTATTACTATTGTCATTATTATCATCACCACCATTTAATAAAAAGTTAGTTAAATTATTAACTGTATCGTAATTTTTAAATATATTTTTTTTATTATTACTATAGCTTTTCTTTTTCATATTATTCTGGATACTTAAATTAAAATTTTTATCTATTCTGTTATTATCATCCTCACTAATTTGTCTTTGCATTTGTGTCTGTGTCTGCGTTTGTTCTATACTATTAAACGTTATTTTATTATAATCAGCCTGTTCATTATTTTTATTTAAATTAGAAAAAAAATTATTAATATCCCAATTTGGTTTTTCTATCCCATCATTTTTATTAGATTTTATCCCATTTATATCATTTATTAATACTTCTTCTTTTTTTTCCTTTTTCCCATTTTCTTCTTCATGTATTCTTTCTTCTCTTTTTCCTTCATTTTCTGTTTTTTCCCCTCCTTTTTTGTCTGCTTCTACTTTTTTTTTATTTTCTCTTGTTTTGTCTGCTTCTACCATTCCTTCGTCTTCCTCTCTTTTTTTTTCTTCTTTTTGTTCTATATGTTGTACTTTTTTATTTAAAGCACTCATCCCAGTTGGTACAACTACTTCCTCTACTTTATTTGACAAACTAGTCGTATCATTTTCACTATTCCTTTCATTAATATTATTTACAGTATCAATCATATTTTTATTTGCATTAATAATGCTAATAGGAACATTACAAATATTACTATTGGAATTTTCTGTAATATCTTTATTTTTTATCATATTATCAATAACGTTAGCTTTATTTTCTAAAATCGAGTGATCATTAAACATGAACATGTTATTATTAGCTATGTTAAACATAGTGTTATATGTATTTAATTCATTATGTAATATGTTATCATTCATAAGTATTGTACTAATGTTATTATTTCTGTCATTATTATTACTATTATTATTATTATTATTATTTCTGTCATTATTATTATTACTACTACTATTATTATTATTATTATTATTATTATTATTATTATTATTTCTGTCATTATTATTATCATTATTATTACTATTATTATTATTATTATTACTATTATTATTATTATTCCTATTATTATTACTATTATTGTTATTACTATTGTTATTACTATTATAATTACTATTATTACTATTATAATTGCTATTGTTACTATTATAATTGCTATTGTTACTATTATAATTGCTATTGTTACTATTATAATTATTATTATTACTATTTTTATAATTATTATCACTATTATTATTATTATTACTATTAGTAGTTGTATTATTACTACTATTATTGGTATTATCATTACCAGTATGATTAATACTACTATTATAATTAGCAAATGTGTTATCGGATCCTTTGTCCATTCCACTTATTTTAATCCCTTGGTTTTTAATGCTATTGGTTAAAGTTATCATATTTTCCTGATTAATATTACTAAATTGATTCGATGTCATATACATGTTTTCATTTTCATTTTTATTTAATAAATACTTTTCTTTTTTATACATATTTTCTAAATATTCTTTATTCATAAAAAAAAGCATATTATTTTGATTATCATTAATATTATTTATTTTATTATTTGTGGGAATCATATTACTTTCAACATGTTCAACACCGTTCTTATAAAATATATTTATATTAGGATTATCCGGATTTATATAATATTTGTTATTGTTATTAATGCTACTATTTGCAGTAATAGCAGCTGTATTATTGTTCATATTGTTTTTAATAATCATATTATTGTTGTTATTCATTTTTTGCAAAATATTTTCTGTATTATCTGTTGGGTTTTCCATATTTTCATTATTTACTTTAGTATTCATATCTATATTATTATTTTTCATAATATTAAAATTTATATTATTATAATTGTAATTTAAATTATTCATTATATTTTCTCTTACATTATTATTATGCCTTCTATTTATAAGGTTATCAAATTTTATATTATTACCTGTGGAAGGGCTGTTCATTTTAAGATTATTGCTAAAATTTACTTTATTCATCATGTTCATATTTTTATTTATATTTATGTTTGAGTTACTATTATTTAGGGGATAGTTTACATTATTCGTCATATTATTTATATTGTTCGCTATGTTATATTTCATATTATTTGGCATAGTGTTTATATTAGCTTGCATAGTGTTTATATTAGGTTGCATATTATTTATATGTTCATGAACGTTACTAATTTTATTATGCATTTTATTGTTAATATTGTTATTTAAATTGTTTACATTGCTTGGTACACCGCTTATATTATGTGGTATATAATTCATATTGTGTGATATATCACCCATATTATTTAGTATACCGCTCATATTATTTAGTATACCACCCATACTATTTGGTATACCGCCCATATTATTTGGTATACCACTCATATTATTTGGTATACCGCTCATATTATTTAATACACTGCCCACATTATTTGGTATATTCATACTATTTTTCGTTATGTTATTGGCATTATTTCTTATGTCATTGTACTGCTCATTATTATTATTATTATTATTATTATTATTATTATTATTATTATTATTGTAGTTGTTTTTATTATTATTCATATTATTCATATTATTTGACATTTTCACTATACTATTTATAATAATTGCGGTGAAATGATGATTACATAAAATGAAAAAAAATATATATCGCCAATTTTCTCGTTAATTGTCTCATTTAGCTACTATTTTTATTATTAATTTTATTAGTTATTTATTTCCCTATTTTTTTTTTAACAATTTTATAACTTATAAGCATGTCCTTATCAAAAATGACAATATTTTAATTACATTTACATATATGTATTGTTATGCCATCAGTAAAAAAAAAAAAAAAAAAAAACTCTATTTTTAAAATCGTTATACCTTTTTGTTAATTCTTCTTTACTTTTTTTAATATACACTTTTTGCAATATATACTTTAAACTTTTTCTTTTTGTTTTTATGTTCTTTAAAAAAATAAAAAATCAAACATACTTTTATTAGAACATAGCACAGATTATAATTTTTTTTTTTTTTTTTTTTTTTTTTTTTTTTTTTTTTTTTTTTTTTTGCTTCGAATGCTTTTTCTTTATAAAATATATATAATAATAGCAAATAAATATATAAACAAATAAATATACGTGCCCATCCTTAATAAACTGCATACGTTAAATGTGAGAAAAAAGAACGTTTGAAAATTGAAATTACATTCACTAAAAAATTACATAATTAAATAGATTCATTTTATTTGAACAAAGCTTTAATTTATTCATTATTAATATATCACAAAAACGCATAAAAAAATAGTTTCTTTGGTTAACCATTTTGTAAAGATATATATATATATATATATATATATGTAAATTATTTATTTATGTACATATATTCACATATTTGTATTTGACAATATTTATATTTGACAATACTTATATTTGACAATGTTTATACTTGACAATACTTATATTTGACAATGTTTATATTTGACAAGTGTTACCGATTATTAAATATTTTTGTTTCACATTCATATATATTTTTGTCATGATTATTATTTTATTTATTTATTTATTTTTACAAATCACAAACAAATAACTAGTTTTGTAAACATAATTTAAAAAATATTACAAATCACTTTTATGTTTCTTCAAAAGCGCAATTGAAATGTGTTAAGTAATTTCAATAAAGTTGCTTGTATAAGTGCACTTTCAAAATATATTTTTGAAAATGTCTGTTACAAATATATATATATATATATTAACATCATACGTATAAACATTTGTATGCGGATGTAACACGTACGTAGAAAAAAGAAAAAAAAAACAGACGCTTGTTTTTTGTTCTTTGCAAATTAAATATTGCGCAAACAATTTGTTAAAAATGAACGTAAGTATAAGCACATTTTAACTTTTGCTCAAGTTTATTAATTACTTATCAAAATCCATCAACACATTAAACATGTGGAACCCTCATAAAACACACTTGACAATAAAAACATTTTTCAGTAGTATTAAAACATGAATAAAATAAAAATATGCTATTTTTTCTCTTTATTATTTCACAATAAACATCTATTTTATATCGCATGTGATTAGTTGTCATTGCATTTTTCACCCGCGAATATGTTGCAACATAAATATTAACAATGCCCCATTTAAAATATATTTATAGTATTGTAAATTTTTTATATTAATAATTGTAAATATAGAACCAACTGCTATCGAAATTATTTTACCAATAGGATGAAAAGAGTTATTTTTTTTTTTTTTATAAAATATATTATTAGAAAACTAAAACAAAATATAAACAAAATAATTTTAATTATTCAATGAAATTTGATTTATTTTGTGAGATAAATTAATACAGAAATGCCAAAAAAAAAAGAAAAACACAAAAATAGGTTCAATATATATATTTTTTAAGTGTTTTTAAATGTAGAAAACATATATATACATTATTTTCTTAGACAATTTTATAAAAAAGGCACAATGAAATTAACAATTATTTTTTTTTTTCATAGATGAAAAACTAAAACATTTTTACATGAAACTTATAAAAAATATAAAATATGTAATTTTTTTAAAACTTATTTCCATTTTTTTCTTTTTATTCAGTGTACACATTTAAAGAAGATTCGATATATATTTATATATATATTATTTTTTGTTCATTTAATATTCATGTATTCCATTATGTATTGGGTTTTTAATTATATAAGTAATTACAGCATAGTGGTTCTTAAAAAAAAAAAAAAAAGATTAGATAAAATAATAAGCAACACGTAATGAACAATTTTTTACTAAGTTCGAAATGATAGAAATCTATGTTACAATGTATTTACTATTTTAACTGTTAGCAGTTGAATACGTAGATATAAAAAGGTACATTATATATATATATATATATATATATATATATATATATATATATATATATATGTAATTATTATTTTTTTTATTCCATTTTTTTCATTTATTTATTTTTTTTTTGCTTAAAAATGAAAAAAAATATATGTAAAAAAAAATTGATTCAATGTGTTCACACACACACAAAAAAATGAGTTATTTTCTTTTTTTTTTTACTTTCATATTTTTATTATGTTTTAAAATCTGCTTATGATAATTTTCATCAGTTTTTTGTAAAAAATTAAAATAAATTGAATGGCGAAGAACACATGTTCAGTACTAATTTGATAAATGTATATAATTGTGTTTTTTTTATTTTTTATATTTTTATATACATATACATATACGCACACATATATATATATATATATATATATATATATATATATATGCAGAGTGTTACATTTATCTTCAGCATTTTTCACTTTGTATAATATATGTATCGTGTTGTAAATAATGGTAGTAAAGATTAATACTCTCTATTTTACGCAATAAGTATAATAAAAAAATACTTTAGTTAAAAAAAAATAACTATATACGAAAATGGAATATTACAAAGCAAATATTACTTTAAAGCATCATTTTTCTTTATGTATTTAAAATAATATATATATATATATATATATATATTACATTTATTTTACATATGTTATAAATTTAGGATCAAAAAAAAAAAAAAAAAATTATCATAGCTAAAGTTATACTTTGTAGAAAGTTTCTGTTGCATATACATAAAAATCAATAAACCAGTGATTATACTTAAAAAATATAAATATATATGTAAAGATGCATATTTATATATAAAAATGTATATAAAAATATAAATGATTATATAAAAAAATGTTTATAAATATGTATTTGTTTATATAAAAAAATGTATATAAAGATGTATTTTTATATATAAAAAAATGTATATGAAGATGTATTTGTATATATAAAAAAATGTATATAAAGATGTATTTGTATATATAAAAAAATGTATATAAAGATGTATTAGTATATATAAAAAAATGTATATAAAGATATATTTCTATATATATAAAAATATATATATTATATCTATATAACAATATATAAAAAAAATATATAAAGATATATATATAATGTATTATATTTATAGTGGCTAGCTGACAATTTTTTTTTTTTTTTTTTTTTTTTTTTTTTTTTTTTTTTTTTTTTTTTTTTTTTTTTTTTTTATTACCTTTTTTAAAATTAATTAAAAGAGTCATCAAAATACCCTGAAAAAATTTTTTATAAAGGAACATTAACAACTTTTAACCGAATATAGCTGGGTTAACTTAGCTATTATTTTCCATTTTACTAGGATAATAATCAGATTATTTCAAAAAGATTTGAATTTGTTTATTTATTTATTTATTTTTTTTTTTTTTCTTTTATATATGTTTACATATCTCTATATTGATATATATTTACATTAGTATGTACGAATATATAACGACATACGGTGCATCTAAATTTTGTTTTATATTCTAAAAGAATACATTCATGATTATATGTAGCTTCAACTTTGCACCTACATAAAAATTTATGAACAGCTTTTTTTTATTTTTTTTTTTTATTTTTTTTTTTTTTTTTTATGCTTTAGGTGATGGCTGTTTTTTTTTTTTTTTTTTATGTTTTAGGTGATAGCTGTTTTTTTTTTTTTTTTTGTTTTGGTTGGTTGTTTTTTTTTTTTTTTTTTTTTTTTTTTTTTTTTTTTTTTTGTCTCTTTTTTTTTT
>CABPSV020000223.1:0-15000 GCA_902459845.2 Hepatocystis sp. ex Piliocolobus tephrosceles
TTATATATTTATGTTTATATTTATATTTATATTTATATATTTAATTAATAATTATGGCTAAATGAAATAAAAAATTTATGTTTTTATTTTGTTCTGACTCTTTTTAACCCTCTTTAATATTTAACATTTGACTTCTAGCATTTAGTAAATTTTACACACTTCTGTTTATTTTAATATAAATTTTCGCTTTTTTACATATATATGAAATAGCTTATTTTTATTTAATAATTTTTAATACATTTAAATAATAAAATAATTATTTATGTAGTTTCATTTAAAACAACAAAAAAAAAAAATTGTATAAAATAAAATTTAATTTTAAAATTTAATTTTTAAATTGTAGTTTCTAAAAACATTACAACATTTTTTTTTTGCTTTTTTTCAACACACTTTTATATTACTCACAACAATGCTTTTTATTTATGTTATTATTTGAATATTTTTTTATATTTACATTTTTATTTTTTTTTGTTAAAATTGTGTAAAAAAAAAAAAAAAAAAACTTGTGTGGAAATATGTTTAGTACCTTATAAACAACCTTTTGTTTCATTTCTAAGCGTAGAAATTTTCTATTATGTTATTTTCCGATACATTATATATATATATATATATATATATATATATTTTTTTTTTTTTTTTTTTTTTTTTTTTTTTTTTTTTTTTTTTTGGAAGCAAATAAAAAAAAAAAAAAAAAAAAAAAAATTAAAATATCTATAGTTACATATAACACATATCGGACATAAAATCAATATACATAATGCACAGATGAATACACAATGTTTAATTTTTTATTTATACGAAAAAATAAAATAAAGTAAAACAAAACAAAAAAGGAAAAAAAAACAAAAAAAACAAAAAAAACAAAAAAAACAAAAAAAAAAGAGCGTAACATTAAAAAAAAAAAAATGTTAAGTTTTATAAATTTACATAAACTTGTAAGTACCACACAAAAAATGTTTCCTGTTTCTATTTTAAAAACTGTTAAATGTGTTCATCATATGTATGCACATATATTTTAAGTGTTTAAGTATTTTTTTTTTTGCGAGTATTTTCACATATATATATATACAAAACAAACACATTTTTGTGCTATACTTTAACAACGCTTAACCAAATGAAAGAAAGTGATAATTTTAATTACATAGATGAAAATAAAAACAACGATACGAATATAAATTATATGAGCTCAAATGAAAAACTAGTTGGTAGCTCATTTATCCATGGAAATAGTGTAAATCAATATGAACATAAGGATAGTAGTGATCCTGTTAAAAAAAAAAAAGGTTTTACAAACGATCAAGAAAATAATGAAATAAGTGATAAATATATAAAATATTTAGAATGTATAAAAAACAACTGGTCTTCTTCCCAAGCATCCAAATTATTAAATGAAAAGTTAATCAAATATATATCTGAAAGGTTTTTATATATGTCCAGTTCATTAAAAGTAAGAGTATTAACAAGTTTTTTGTATTTAAATGATAATTTAAGAATTGATTGTGAAAAATATTTATTGCTAATTACAGCTAATGGTGAAATAGATGGAAATGGATGGGTAAAAAGATTTAGTAGAATTTTGAAACCATTTATTAAAACAGGTGTTATTGATATTAAAGACATAGATAGTCAAACAATGCACCGAATTTTAAATTACATTGATCAGGGAAATAGTAAAAAAAATGGTAAAGAGAGTTATATTCATGATAAAACAAATTTAGAATATATACATATGTGCGATCCAATAAATGAATTAGAAAAATTACAAAATAAAAACATAATACATTTGGATGAATATAAGCTCTTTACTCCTTCAAAAGATTTCGACTGTCTCCTTTCATCAGTAATTATAAAGAAAAAAAAAAAAAAAAAAAAAAAAAAAACATTATTCTATACGTATTCGTTTATATATAATATATTGCATATTTCGTATTTACCCCATGTTTTTTTATTTGTCGCATGTTCGTATAATTTTGTTTATGCATTTTAAAATTATGTCAATATTATGTTCAATTAGGCTAGCATAAACAGTACTATGTTATTATACATATATATAAGATTATATACTTTTTTATTCACTCGAACAATTTTTTTTTATATATAGTTTTGTCTTTTTTCTGTTTCTTTAATTTAAAACACAATAAATCGTTGTGATTAAATGAATTTTTTTTTACTTTTTTTAATAATTTAACACATATATATAATAATACATTTTTATTTATCTTTTTTTAGTTTATTAAAAAAGGAATTACAGAATTTAAAAGCTAAATATTAAAATTGATTATTTTTCAATATTTTGGATATTTTTTTTTTTTTTCGCACTACGCAAATAACAAAAGCTGCTTGATGTTTTTTTTTTTTTTTTTTTTTTTTTTAAAATTATTGTATAATATATATATATATATGTATATATATACTGTTTGTACCTTTTTGTGATGTCTCTTTTTTTAATTTTTTATTAATAATTTTTAGTTATGTTTATATTTAACTTAAACAAATAATACATGTTTCATAAACCATATATTAAATTTTTACTTTTTATCTTATAAAAGTCATTTAATTATGTTATATGTTTATCCATTTTTTTTTTTTTTTTTTTTTTTTTTTATATTGTATAAGCAAGTATTCTTTTGACATATTTTTTTATAAAACAAAAATTATATTTTAAAAAAGTGTTATTTGAATGTTCTTTAAAATAAAAATTTAAACATGTTTTTGTTAAAATAATATGAAACATTTTTTTTTTTTTTTTTTTTTTTCGTAATTTTCCAAAAAAAATTGTAAGCAGTAATTTTGAAAATTTTATAAGCACACGAAAAATGAAATAAATAATCACTTGTTAAATATATATTTATATATATATATACTTACAATATACATATAAATATATGCATGTTTCAAGTCAATATAAATAAAGCTAAAAGGAGGCAAAACAAAAAGAGCTAGGAGCAAGAAACGTAAAAAAAATATATATATATATATATATATTTATAATTAAGTAATAAAAAAGCAATCCAAAGAGGCTTCAATTTTGTGGCTATTACAGTTGTCACATTTAAATGTACTTTTTTTTTTTTTTTTTTTTTTTTATGAATATAACAAATAACCATATACTTATGAATATATCTTTATATACATAATTAAATCATTTATTTAAACTTAATTAAAATAAAAGAGACAATATATATATTTTTTATTTTTTTGTGTTTTTATTTGTAAATGTACATGTAGTACTTTTTTTTTTTTTTTATTTTTATTTTTATTTTTTTTTTTTTTTTTTTTTTTTTTTTTTTTTTTTTTTTTTTTTTTTGATGTCCTTTTAAGTAAACAACGGAAGAATATCACATTATTACTAAACTTTTAATTTTATTTTATATATAAGTTCGTTAAAGATGTATAAATATTATTTTTTTGCATTATTAACATTTATTTGCTACTTCTTTAATCCTTGCAAATGTGATACAATATTAGTCGAGTATGTACAATTAAAAACAATAATATATTTTTTTACCATAAAAAAACAAATAAGAATAATATAAACAGTTGTATAAAATGTTTTTTTTTTAGTTTTTTAAATGTTTATGTTTTATGTTGTCTATAATTATATAATTATTGTTGATGTTAATTTATACTAATATATGGATTTCTTTTATTTTGTTTTGTTTATTTTTAGTACTTCAGATGACACGTTAGATAAATTTCAAAAAGAAACTGTTTTGAACCTTAATGGGGTAAATATAGCTTTATCAAAAAGTTGTATAATAAGTTATACACATATATATCTATGTGCTTACAATTACATAATTATATGGATATATTAACACAATTTTGATTCATTTTTTTTTTTTTTTTTTTACAGAATATTTTTAACATTTTTTTAGACACAAAAGTAAGCAATAATAAAGTGCCATATCCTAATAGTTAATGGTTTCAGACTGTTGTATAAAGTAATTTGTAACATACATCATGTTTTTTTTTTTTTTTTTTTTTTTTTTTTTTTTTTTTTTTGTACAGATAAAGAACGATGAAATAATTAATAAATACACAAATGCTTTACACGTAAGTGTGGAAAGATATGCAAAATTTTATGATTATGTATATGTTTACATTTATTATATACAGTTACTTATTACAAACAATCGCATTTAATTGTACCATTTACAGGTCAAAGATGTCAAAATAAATGAAGACTGTTCTTATATATATAACTTAATTTGGAGACGAGACCTTAAATATTTCGGTACACATATATATATGCATTTGTTATATTTTGATAAAATAAATCAATAAATAAATGCATACACAAATGAATAACAATAAAATAAAAATATTTTGATTTTTTTTGTTGTTTTTTTGTTTTTACATAATTAACATTATATCATAAATTTCCTATTATTTTTCAGAATATAATGAGGCTAAAAAATACGTTGATTCAACTGAGGTAAACTAATTATTCACCGATTTGTTTTATGTCATTTCGATTTTATTTGATAAAAAAAATTAATAAAAAATAACATCCAAACCAAGCATAGTGAAAAAAATATCATATACATATATATATATATATATATATATATATATATATATATATATACGTGTATGCATGTTTGAATAAGCATGTTTTCCATAGTTTTTATTTCAATCATTTATATTTTGAAAAAATGTAAACGTCAAGTATTAGTGAACTGTGAGTTGTTCATTTTTTTTAGCTCATTAAAAACGTACAAACAAAATATATATTTTCTTTTCATCTTTATTTGTAGGAATACAAGTTTTCTATATATGTCTACGTAGTCGATACTGATTTAGGTTAGAATACATGAAAAAAACAATAAAATAAATATACCCCAATAAAAATATACATATTTTCATTTTTTTTTTAAACCTAATTTGCATAATGATTTTTTTCCATTTTTTAACAGATTTAATAAGTAAAATTTATACTAAACATCCTAAACATATAACTTATTTTACTACGTGCAAACCAAGTGAAATTTTTGATAACATTGAAGATGTTAAAAACCACAAGAACGTTTTCCATACTACTCCGGTAATAATATATACACATATAAATAAAAACCAAAACACAAAAAAACAAAATGCTCTATTGGAAAAGATAAAAAAAAGAGAAGTAACATATATAAATATATATATATATATATATATATATATATGTTCGATCGCACACATACGCAAAAATGTTTTATATATTTTTTTCCCCCATTTTCAGACTATACTATCTCAAGTTATTATTATGTTTTTATTTATATTTGTTCTTATAATTGGATTATATCCTTTATTAAACATTAATACCCCAAAAACATATGAAGAAAAACAATTAATAATAAATAAAGAACATTGAGCAATTTCTATAATAACTAAATGCTTAAAAAAAAAAAAAATATATATTCATGGTATATAGATTCTTGATAATTTTTTGTTGTATTTTATGCTTTTGAATTGAATATGTTGTAATTTTTTTTTTTTTTTTTTTTTTTTTTTTCTATTAAAAACATAACATTAATTAAGAACTTTTATTTAAAAAAAAAAAAAATATAAAAATTAAAAGACAATGTAAAAAACGTATACATGCGGGATAAAACAAAAAGGAAAAAAGATTAAGTCTCATATGAGTATCATATTAAGAATTATATTTAACGTAAAAAAAAATATATATTTTTTCAGGTTATATTTTTTAAGGTCTGAGCAACATATTTGAAATGTAAACATATAGAAATATGTGTGCGTATATGTACAAACTAGATATACAAAATTAAACAGCTTTTTTTTTTTTTTTTTTTTTTTATTATTATTTATTTGTTTGTTTGTTTTGTATTTTTGTCGAATACTCTTTAAGTTTGTATATGTTTTAACTGACGCGCTATATTTTATATTTCAAAATATATTAGTGTGATAAATATTATTGTCAACATACTTTTTCAACTTAACTGATTCAACATATTTTTGTATTGGAGTTTTCCACGTATATGGTGTAAAATCAGGTTTGACTTCTTCAGGTATTTTATGAATGTTAGATCTAAAATTTTTTCTACATACCATATTTCTTTTAGCTTTAATTTTTTGAATTTTATGTTGATATTCTTTTAAAATATTTTTAAACCAATAATCGGGCCAATGGCTAGTACAATAATGTGGTGCAAAATGGCATACATATTTTTTACCGGTCATTTTACATAAGGTTTTAATAGATACAATTTTATTTAAACATCTTTTTAAGGCTTTTATTCGACTTATCCATTTATTACCACCACTAAATGATATTTTAACATTATCTAAACCTAAAATATAACCTAGTGGTAAATATCTTTTGTTTATTTTTAACCCTCTCCCTAAAGGCCTAGGTATTATTTTGACATGTGCAGAATACTCTTGTCCACTAACTGGGAAATTCAAAATACAATTTTTATAATTATAATCTATAAAGTCTATATTACCAATAGAATTTAACAAAGCACTATTTCTTGCTTCTTTCATATTTTTTCCAAAACCTACTCCGTACCCATACACGCCTTTTCCGTTACCAATCATTAGAATGATTCTTATATAGTACACTCTGCCGTCTGTCAAAAAAAAAAAAAAAAAAAAAAAAAAAAAAAAAAAAAAAAAAAAAAAAGTAGATATATATATATATATATATATATATGTGGATGATAAATGTAAGTGCAAAAAATAGGCATGTAAATGGATACACAAAATATGAGCACATGTAAAAAACATAGGCACAACACATAAATACTCACACTTGCAATCATGTGTATATGTTTACACGTTTTTTTTTTTTTTATTTTTTTATTTTATTTTTTTTTTTTTACTAACCTTTGGTCATGCTCATCATCCTTTTAACTTCCAAAATAGAAGATCTCATTTCATTTAGTTTTAACAAAGGGTCAATCGATTCGTTTTCTCTTATGTATTTATTTGAGTTTTGGTCATAAATAGTATTAGGAATTTGTTTGTATTTGTAATTATATAAATTAGTATTTTCATCATAATTGTAAGTAATTACTGACCTGTTCATATTGTATTCTTTTTCTTTTTTTAAAAATAAATCAATGTCCATTTGACCATGCATATCATTTTTGTCATTCATTAAGGTAATAACTGAGTTATCATTGTAAACCATTTTTTTGATTTCTTCATCCGATATATGTTTATTTTCTTGTAGACTGTTTAGTTTTTCATTAATTGAATTTTTGGGTTTTTCATTAAAAAGATAAAAAGGAGAAAACTCTTCATAACAAAAAAAGTCTGTAATATTTCGACTGGCACATTTTAGCATCAAATAAGCAGTATATTTATCATTTTGTTTGATTTGTAGAAAATTTGCATTCTCATTGTTACCAGTTCTTAAGAGATATTTTTCAAAATCTTTTATATCCATTTTTACCCAATTATCTAATCCTATTTTTTTTAGATTTAAAAACATGATATCAATTTGTTCTTTTAAATTATTATCTATTTTTTTTTCTAAAAAAAATTCAATAATTTTTTTCAAATAATAAGTCAACTCATCCGTAGAAAATTTTGTATGAACACCTATTAAATCGTTACTGTTGTCTTTAGTTAGTGAATTATTAATATTATAATCATCATCATACATAAAATCGGTGCCGAAATTATAATACTCTTCTTTATATAATTTTTCATTTTTATATTTTTCATTAATTAAAACTCGATTGATATGTCCCTTTATCCACTCTTTCACATACTCATCTTTAAGCAGACGTAAGTTTAATGGTAATTTTGTTTTTATTTTTGCATACACTTCTACCATCCACCTATCTACATCCGTTTCATTTTTTTTTAAAGAAAAAAAATCACACAATGTATTAACAAATTTGTATAATCTATCTCCTTCGTTTGGGGAAGGGATATATTTTTTTTTTGTTTTATCACTGTCATCATTATTATTAAACACATCCCCAAATAAATTAATCAAATCGTCACAAATGCTATTAGTTAAACATTCGATAGCTAGGCAAAAACTTGAGGGGTTGAAGATAGGGAGATTCATTTTGCTTAAGTTTACAAAATTGTTTTTATCGAAATTGTTACTATCTTCGTTAGCTTCATTGTTAGCCTCGTTGTTAGCTTCGTTGTTAGCTTTGTTGTTAGCTTTGTTGTTAGCTTTGTTGTTAGCTTTGTTGTTAGCTTTGTTGTTAGCTTTGTTGTTAACTTTTTCGTTATTACTTATTTCGTTGTTATTGTCGTGTTCTGATAAACAAGCGGAACTATAATTAATGTCAGTCGGATTAATAGTGCTATTATTTTTGTCGTTGTTTACCGTCTTACCAATAATAATATTTTTTTTATTGTCTTTATCTTTTATACCTGTTGGAGAATAATAATGATTATCATCATTATTGTTGTTATTATTGTTACTGATATTGTCACTATTTATAATATTTTGTTGTGTAAATTCATAAATGTCATGATTAATTTTACTGTCAATATTCATAAAAACGTCTTCATCAAAAATTGAACTTTTATCATTCACTTTTAACAAGTTATATATCCTAATTGCTTGTTTATACATAGACTCACTTATTTCTTTACTTTCATGTATATGATTATTTATGTCTAGTTTGGGTGATTTTATTCTCTCGTGAGTAGTATTATTACTATCTGAAGTTATATCTTTTCTTTTTTTTACTTCTTCCAAAATATTATCACTTAATAAATACTCACTTGCATCGACCTCTTCATCAAGTAAATTTCTTAAGTAATCAATTTTTTTGTATTTTATATTTTGGCTTATGCTATTGATGTCAATTTCATTGTTATATATATTATCCAAATATTTGTCTCTTACTTTTTCATTATACCTATTTTTTATTCGTTTATTTAAGTGGCTGTTATGAATATACCGACAATGTAAGCTCAAAAGGTTATTGCAGTGTTTATTTTTCCGCAGTATGATCTTTAGCATTTTATCCAAGCATGTACGCACATGCATATATATGCATTTATATATATATATATATATATATATATATATAAAAGCTAATGTTGGCTCATCCTGGGTTTTATATCTTGTTTTTTTTTTTTTTTTTTAATATTTAAAGAGTGTAATAAGCTTTGTAATATTATACAGAATTTTTATGATTTTTATAAGTTGTTACAATTATTGTAATTGCTTTAACTGTTATAGATTTTGAAAATAAAAACATGTATATATAAATGTATATACGTTTCTTTTTTTTTTTTTTTTTTTTTTTTTGCTCAATGTTAACAAAAGTGAAATATTAAGTAGTACAAAATTTTATATACTTCATATGCAAGTGTATATATATTTATATATGTTTACATATACCACTTTGGAGAAAAATAAAACTTCAGAAAAAGTACGCTTTTACAAAAAAAAAAAAAAACACTTCAAAAAAAAAGCGTTTTAAAATGAATGAACATTTTAAAAAAACACACTTGAAAAATAGCCTAATAATAAACATGGAAAAAATTTATATGGAGCTACAAAAAATTAAAAAAAAAATTTTTTTTTTTTAAAATTGTTCATGTATATTTTAATCTACGGTAACATAAAATAAAACAACACACCATTAAAAAATAGAATAAAGTAAAATAAAGTATAACACGATAAAGCATAATATAGCAAAATAAAATAGTTAACAAACATTTTCTATACTCTTGGCTCCAAAGAAAAAAAAAAAAAAAAAAAAAAAAAAAAAACCAGCAATAACAAATGCAAAAATTATGAAGATACTGCATACGTTAATAAAACGATATATGGTATACAAGACAATAATATCCATTTGATAAAATTATAAAGTAAAATTATAAAGTAAAATTATAAAGTAACATTATAAAGTAAAATTATAAAGTAAAATTATAAAGATAAAGGAATGTTGTTTTTAGTGTTTCTTGAAGTAAATAAAAATAAGAGGCATTTATATATATATATATATATATATATATATATATATATTTTTGTACCATCCTTTCAATTTTTTTGATAAAAAAAATGCAAAAGAAACCACTAATCAATCGTATATACTTTCCAAATAAAAAATTGGGTTTGTAAATTTAGTTGACTGTGTGTATTGCTTTGATACAGTGGAAACACCTTGATCTTTTCCTATTTGTGTTGTAGTATCATTTTTATATAAAGAAATAGGTGTTTGTGTTTCAACTGTTCTTTTAGTATATAACTTTTCATAATCTAAAAATATTTTTACTTCTAATAATGTCCTATTTTTTATGGATTCATCACTTTCAGGTATATTATTTTTATAAAATTTATAATATGAATCAAAAATATGATTATCATATATGTTTAAAATATTTTTATTATAGATATTTAGATCGTTGATATAATTTTGGATAAAGGGTAATTTGTTGTTACATATCTTTTCTATTATTGTCATTATTGATTTATAAATATTTTTATTTTTTTTTAAAATTTTTAAAGTGTTACTTATTTTTAAAAAATTAGTATTTACATTTTCATAAATACTTGAAGTGTTTTCTTCGTTTTTTTCCTTATCACCCGTTTGTATATTACTACTTTCTGGCACTTTATCCGTATCTACATTAATCAAAAAATCATCCAAATCATTATTAATACAATATAAAAACATTTGTTTTAATTTTTCTGATGGGTCATTATCTAAACCGGTAATCGAGTTTTTATTATCGTCATCTATTTGTTGTTGTTTTGTATATGCTTGTTCTATATGTGTTTGATTTATGTCCATTGGGGCTATATCCCCTTGCAATGAATTGTAAGAGGATAACTCCGTTTTTGTGTCTTTAAAAGAAAATAAATAATCAAAAGATTCCATCTCATTATCTTCTATTAAATCGTTAATTATTTCTTTTTCATCATTTTTTTTTTCACTAAAATAAAAAAAGTCTAATTCATATTCATTTACATTTTGAAATATATCAAAAGTTTTCTCTTTTTTATCACAATGTTTTTTTTGTTCATCATTCTCATTTTTTTTTTTATCATTTTCTCTAGTCCACTGTTCATTATATATATAAGATTTGTTATAATAATTGTATATGATATAAGTATTTTTTTTTTTTTTTTTTTTTAATATAGGAAAGTATTTGTAAAAATGTTTTAATAAAGTATGAAATACATAAACATGTTGGATAATTTGGTAATTTAATTTTATACATTGTTTGTAATGTTTACTTAATGTTAGATAATGTTTATATAGTAAAGTAAAAATGTTAGCATTCTCTTTGTTAAAACTAATATTATCACCATAACTGTTTTCATCGTGATTATCTTTTTTGCTGTTACAATTTTTGTTGTCTTTAATGTGACTAAAGATTTCTGATTCGGTTGTTAAATTTATACATACTCCTTTTTTATCATCATTATCACTCTTTTCTCCCATTTTGTTTATATTATATATACTAATAAATGACAAAATAATTTTTTTTATATAATTTTGTATTTTTATAATGTTTGATTTCACGTGTTTCTTTATGTGTCTTATGTATGTAAAAAATATAAAAACGTATACATAGCAGTCAAATATTATTTCATTTTGTTCGCCCAACAGTAGTTTATTTTGATCTTGATTTTGTCTAATTTCCACTAGATAAGTATAAAGCGTTAAAAGAGTTATATTATAAATAACTCTGACATATTTATATATATTAACAAAAAATGAGATATATATGTATTGAAAATTTTCAATATTTAACGTTTTTATATATTTAAGAAAATTAATAATTTGTTCTTTAGTAATGTAAGGTACATTATTAGTATATATTTTTTTTATATTTTCTATATTATTTAAAAATATAAAAAAATTCACATTTTTATAATGTTTGATAGTATGTTTATATAAATAAAGATATATAAAAATACCAAAAGATAAATTTAAAAAATATTTTAAATGATTACTTTTTTTTTTTTTATCATTTTCACATATAAATTGTCTAATTTTTGATCTATTTATAATTTTACGAAATATTTTCGTAATATAAATCATTCTTTTTTCTCTGTTATTGAAACTACTAGGTATTTCACATAATTCGTACAAAAAGGATTTACTAAATTTATTGCAAATGACGACATCACATACCCCCTTACTTGTGTCTTCACATGATTCATCTTTTTTAGCATAAGTTTTAGTACTTGTCTTACTATCATTGATATTACAACTTTGTTTTATTTGTTTTTTTTTTTTTCTCACTCCTTTATTTTTTTCTTTTAGCCCCAAAAAATTTTCATAATTTGCTTTGTGTAATTCTTTTAAGCTTTCAACAAAATTGTTTAAAATTGTATGATCAAAATCGTAATCAATCAATTCGTTTTCATTTGTTTTTTTATCCTCACCTTTTAGTTTTACCACTTCTTTTTTTTCCACATCACTACTATCATAGTTCGTTGTGTTTTGTTTTTCAACAAGTTCGTCAACATATAAAGATTTATTTTTCAAGTCATTTATACACTTGAAAACAAAAATCGAATCAATAATAATACTATTAAAGTATTTAAAAATATAACATTCTACAATTTTATAAAAATAATGAAATATGTCTGTTGTGTATGAAAAATTATTTACATGTTTATAATTACTACTTAAAATCACAGATGCATACTTATTTATTCTTCTATTTATATCTTTAATAACATTAGACTTACCACTGTTGTTAAATATGTTACGCTCGACATTATAAATTAAAAAGGCAGCTTCTATTTTGGCACTACCCATTTTGAAAACGTACTTTGTATGTATTTTATATATTTACAAAAAACGATTTGTTAAAAAATTTTACTAGAAACTTAAACGTGATTATATGCATAGATATATATGCAGCTTTTTTTTTTTTTTTTTTGAAATTTTTATATTTATACTTACGCATGTATGTATTTACTCCTACTTATAATACATAATGAAACATAATTCACTATTTATTAATTCGTAAAAGAATTTTTTTTTCAATTATATAATGTATGAATAAAATAATTCTATTTATTTATAGAAGTGGAAACTATTGAGATGTGTTTGTTTATCCTATATGTGTTTGTTTATCCTATATGTGTTTGTTTATTCTATATGTGTTTGTTTATCCTATATGTGTTTGTTTATTCTATATGTGTTTGTTTATCCTATATGTGTTTGTTTATCCTATATGTGTTTGTTTATCCTATATGTGTTTGTTTATTCTATATGTGTTTGTTTATCCTATATGTGTTTGTTTATCCTATATGTGTTTGTTTATACACGTTTTTCGTATGTTTGCGTATGTTTGTGTATATATCTAAAAGTTTTAATATATATATTTTTTTTTTTTTTCTATAATTAATAATTTTTTTTGCACTATCAGCCAGTTTATTATACACCTAAGTATAATATAACATATTTATATAGAGTATTTGTACGTAATATATACGTACACCCGTGTGCAATTCATTATAAAAAAAAAAAAAAAAAAAAAAGACAAAATAAAATAAAGCGATATTTTTTATTTAAAAAAAAGTTTTTTAAAATAAATTATTTAAAATTTATGTTAAAATAATTCACAGTTCTACAAGTGTATTTAATTATATATATATAAATCATGCATGATGTATGTATGTATGTATGTATGTATGTTTTTTTTTATCTTATTTGGTGCTCATTACTGTCTCATGTGGCACCTCATTTTTGTCTTATTGAATCCACAATTAGGCTTAATTTTTTTGTTTTCAAAAGTATGTAACATAAAATACATTTAAGATATATATACACATAACATTATTGTTTTGTTTGAATAAAAAATAAAAATAAAGATGAAAAAACAATCATTAAATCAATGAAGAGTATGAAACAATGTTTCAAAGTCTAATAAACAGCTGTTTTCTTTTCGCGCGCGTGAGTGCAATAAAAAAAACCCATAATGCTAATTGTAAATGCAAAAACTGATCTTTTATAGAAAAAGTAAAAGCCGACAAATAAAATATAACAGATGACATAAAAACAATAAATAAATAAATAATAGCCCATATATAATTATACGGTAATGTTGTCACAGTGTAGTGAAATGGTCTGTTAATTTCCAAAACCCAAGTGATTTCTAATATAGTATATAATATTAAAAAAAGGAAAATTAGGGCACATACTATTTGACTTAAACTATTTATTCCGTTTTTATAAAATGAAACATTTGTATAAATTGTGTATGATATTAATATTATTTGATAAATATAATGTAAACAGAAAAGTACTTTTTTTTTAGTAGAAATAGCACTACTTGTAAGAGTAGTAGTGCTATTAATAGTAGTTGTAGTAGGAGTGTTTATTTTACATTTTATATAATTAGCAATATAAAGTGGGTCCATATATTTACTTATAAATACGTTAAAATTGATAATTACCCAATAAAAACTTATAAATGTATCTTCTGATATAATATAATTATTTATTAGATCAAGTCGACATGTCCTTAATGTATATATATTAACTAAATTATTATTAAATATCCTAATACCATATAAAAAACTCATAAAACATAAAAAGTATATTAAATAATAACTTAGAATCCATAAACTATAATAACAAATTTTGGAATTATTAATTTCATATAAATAAGTTAGTTTTACTTTACTCAATATTTTCCCTTTTTCACTCTCATCACTACTATCATTATCCTTATCATTATTACTAAACTCGTGCATATCAATATTTATTAAATCATCATTTATATCACTTGTTTCTCTATTATCTTTATTTAAAGTATTTATTTTATTTTTATAATTAACGTTCAACAATAACAGTAAACTGTTCACAAAGTTCAGCAAAAATAGTAGATCCCATGTTACTTCCTTTGTTTCTAAGCAACTAAGGTAAAATTTTACCCCTTCAAAAAAAAAAAAAAAAAAAAAAAATATGTAAGTGATAATATATGCAAGTGAATGTATACACAAATGGGCAGATGAACAAATAAAAGCATACAAAATTCGAATAATATCAGTACATAAATTAAACATAAATACTGAATTTGTGAAAGTAATTCTTT
>CABPSV020000223.1:17500-20000 GCA_902459845.2 Hepatocystis sp. ex Piliocolobus tephrosceles
TGTGCCAAATCAGCTGCTTTTATAACCATTTTTAAACATAACAAAATGTTTTTTTCAACATATGATTTTATCTTAATGGATTTTATACGAAATTGTGCTAATATTTTTATGTGTTTACTCATATCTGTCGCTAAAATTACTTCTATTATCTGATTCCTTAAATTTAATAAACTTTTAGAAGTCTCATTTTTGAATATATTATTTTTATCCTTATTTAATATACTAAATAGATAAGAACAATGATAATTTTCTAAAATTGATTTATCATTATAAATCATATTTAAAAAGTTCGAATTGTTTTTAAGAAAAAAGTTCGTTCTTCCAAAGTGGCCTATATCATGACCTAAAGTTGAGATAAAAAATGCCGCAAGCTCGTTATCTTTTAATATGTTTGATGTTTCTAAGTTATTTACTAAAATGTTACAGTGTTGGGTTACCTATGTGTAAAAGAGCCAATTTGTGTGTATATATATATATATATATATATATATATATATATATATATATATATGTATGTATATATGTATATGTATGTATGTCTTTTACCATTGCCGCATGGATACAGTTGTGATATGGAACATTGTTATATCCATTTTTCATTTCATGAAGTAGTGAGAATAATGTATCATCTGAGATCTGTTGATTATCAGTGTAACAAGTACTTAACAATTTTTTGCCAATTTGAATGAATATATCATAATTTAGTTGGGGTCTATTTAAAAATTTTACGTCCCATTGATTGACGTCTATATTTTCAGTGTCCTACAGAAAAGAAAAATAATGGGTATAGGGTGTGAAAGTTGTAGTAGTTGTAGTAGTTGTAGTAGCTACAGTAGTAATAGTGTCTTTATAAGCATCTTTTTTTGTGTATAATAAATAAACAAAATAGAAAAATATGCTATATAGTATAGTATACTAAAATACACACATATACATACACATATACATATATATATATATATATATATATATATTTTTGTATATACCATGTTTATATTAATTGTATATTTTGAATTTTTCAATTGTTTTTCATTCAAATCGTCAATAGATGGTAAATCAGTTTTACTCGGAGGTTTTAATTCTGACAATGATTCAGTAATAGACTCTGTCTGTGATTCATCTTTGAATTCGTTGGTCTCTTCTGCTTTAATATATTTAGATTCATGTGATGCTAAATCCTTATTCGATGTATCAGTAATACTTGAAAAATATTTACTTTGTTTTATACTCATTATATAATCATATATATTGTTATAATTCTAAAAAAAAAAAGACATGTATGCATGTATGTTAATAACGTATTCGTATGTGTAACATTTTTTTTTTTTTCTTTTTTTTTTGTTGATGTATATATGCACGTAATATGCATAGATTCATATATACATCAATATATACATGTGTCTTTTTTTTAACCTTTTGTGTTGTCGTTTTCAACTCCGGCGAAAATAAATTATCTTCTTTTAAAATGCTTAAAACTTTTTCTAAATTATTAAGCACACGCTGGTTGTCATTGGCTGATTCTGTTTCGTTATTATAAAAATTTTTTAAAGACTAAAACGAGTGAAATATAAAAAAAAAAAAAAAAAAAAAAAAAAATGTATTGATAATTATTTTATTTTTTATTTTTTACGACTATATAATTGCTTTAAGTGTATTTGTATGTACATATGCACAAAAAAAAAAAAAACTTACGTCGTTGATTAAATCATGAATTGTTTCAATATTTGTTACAGCTAACTTCTCTTTTTCTTTTAAGTTGATTTTTAAATCCATAATCTGATTATTATGTTTATTAGAATTATGAAATGTTAATCGTCTTTGGTATTCAAAAATATGCCTTAAAATAAAAATAAAAAAACTTCCTATAACAACTGATATCATCATAAAAATTCTGTTAAAAGAAAAAAAAAAAAAAAGTTGTTCGTTTAACATTATGTTGTAAATGAATAAATAGTTATATGTGTATGTGTTTATGTACATGTGCATACACGCGTCCTTTTTTTTTTTTGTTTTTTTTTTTACACATTTTAATTACTTGTCTATTAGGAAATATTTTTTCACTGTTACGATGAAGTAATAGGTATAAATTGCAACTTTTATTATAAGCAGCGTTATGTCATAATAAAAGGTGTAACATAATCTATTAAAAAAATAAAAATACATATATATATATATATATATATATATATATGTGTGTATATATGTACAACCTTACATGTCTAAATTTTTTTATATTTGAAAAAGAATTAGAATTTAAAATTAATTTTTTTACTTTTTCGCGAAAATAATGTATTATGATGCAACACAATACAGTATAGTACAATGTATTAAGTATTATTTTATTCTATTTTTTTTTTTTTTCGATCCACCTGCACGGTACAACGGTTATTAAAAAAAAAAGCGGAAGGTATGCATACAAAGAGAAAAAAATTTTTATTGTATAAGGCGTGTATATTGCAAATAAAAATTGCTTTTTTGTCGTGTCATTTGGTAAATGATA
>CABPSV020000224.1:0-22153 GCA_902459845.2 Hepatocystis sp. ex Piliocolobus tephrosceles
TTTAACAACATTATCGTCATATATTTTCTCAATAGAAGCACATTGTTTAACCCTATCTTTAACAGATAAGTTATCATAATTAAAGGCGTCCTCGTTAATGTCTTTGATGGGGTTGTTAGCATCTTTGGTAGAGTTGTTAACGTCTTTGGTAGAGTTGTTAACGTCTTTGGTAGAGTTGTTAACGTCTTTGGTAGAGTTGTTAACGTCTTTGGTAGAGTTGTTAACGTCTTTGGTAAAGTTGTTAACAGTGCTGGTAGAGTTATTAACAGTGCTGGTGATATTATCAACACTATCACTCGTATCAAAATTATTAACAGGTGCGATACAAGTAGCTGTTGTGGTGGCGCGTTTAGGTAGTATTAATTTATCATTATCACTATCTAACTGTTTTATGTTCTTATTTTCAATCTTATTATTTTCTTTATTATTTAAAATTTTTATTTCATTTTTATTTATATCAAAAAATATATTTTCTTTATTTCCTATTTCTTCTATATTGAGATATAAATTTTCATTAATAATATTTTCTTTATTTTGTTCCTTACTTTTTACCACATTTGATATTTTCTCTTTTAAATATTGAAACCTGTTAAGTTTGTTTCTATGCATTTGTGTACTTGGTATATATGTATTTATAGAAACCTTCTCCACATGTTGACCAGTATAAATAAACATGTCTGTAGTTGTTTTTTTTTCTTCATTGTCTCGATTGTCTTTTTCTGGTATATACTTTTCATCTCCTAACGATGCTAAATATTCAAAGCGACTGCAAAAGGAGGAGGGAGAAAACAAACATACATACGTATATATACACACGCATATATACATATACGAACAATATTACATAAATACAAACAAGTGTTATTATTACTTGAATACATAAATAATAATAATAATAAATATATTTATTACTCTGATAAAATGAAAAAAAAAAAAAAAAAATGCAAAATATAAAAATAAGGATAAAAGCAATACATTATAGTTATTTACCTCTTTCTTTTATTGCTGATCATATTTGATTTATTCTGTAATTTTTAAAATGGTACAAAAAAAAAAAAAAAAAAAAAAAAAAAATGTAAAACGATGTAAAATACATTATTATTTTTAATAAAGAAAGAACAACCAAATAATAAAAATTATTTGAATTAAAATGAAAGTTAAATTTATAAGATAAAAAACTGAGAAAAACATAGGGAGACATAAAGATGAAAACATTTAAACAAGCCATTGTGAAAATAATGGGTAAACATATGTGAAAAGTAACAAGTAACATACATTTGGTAGTGTCCACTGGTTATTCCTATATAATGTATCGTTGTCATTATTCATTATTTTTACATCATACATAGGCTAAGTTGTATGTATATATATATATATATATATATATATATATATATATTATTTTATTTTTCTCCTGTAAAAACTAAACTTTTAAATAACATAAAAAAAAAAAAAAAAATTAAATGTTTTGTAACTAAAATAAAAAATTAAAAAAAAAATTATAAGGAAATGTTCCCATTTTAGTGGGTTTGAATAAAGTGTCTACAAAAAAAATTAAAAAATACATATATATACATGTATATACCACCTAGCTTCATTTTTGAGATCATATATATGTACTTATATACATGTACTTATATACATGTACTTATATACATATACTTATACATATAAACATAATTTTTATACACATAACAAATTGTATCATTTTGACCCATATATGTATTTATAACATAAGAATATTAAAAAAGGTAAAAACTTGTAAAGTAAAACACATTAATGTAATAGGAAAAGGTAAGAAAAAAAAAAATATATACACGTTCTTCAAACTTAAAACTCCTGGTGTTTCTTAAAATTTTTTTGCTTCACATTATGTATGTACATATACATATATGTACTTGTACATATACAGACACGATAAGTACACATAAATTCATGTAATTATATGTTATATACGTTATATATATATATATATATTTTATTTAATATATGTATATAGATTTATACATATGGAATATTTGGGGTTGTCAGATTTTGTTACAAAAATTTAATTCCATTTTGTGTTTTTACTTACCTATCTTTTATTCTAGCTAGGTACATATATGTATATATAAATATATAGAGATAGAGTTCATCAACAATAATAGCGCTTAACAAATATTTTCCTTAAATATATTGTTTCAATTTGTTTTTTTCCTCTTTTTCTTTTTTTTTTCGTTTTTTTTTGTTTTTTTCGTTTTATTCTTTTTTTCTTTTTTTTCTTTTTTTTCTTTTTTTCTTTTTTTCTTTTTTTCCCTTTTAAAATGTTATTTTATAATAAAGGAAGAATTAGAGCTGTTATAAATTATCACTTCAATAACGTCATTATTTTATTTTATTTATTTTTTTTTTTTTTATTTTACAAAAACAAATAAACATAAATTTATATAGTTCTTTAAAATATGGTATAATTTTTACTACGTTTTTATTAATTTTATTTTACGAGCTAACTAATTTGATGTGAGTAAAAAAAAAAAACTGAAAAAAACAATAATAAAAAAAATAACAAAAAAAAATAACAAAAAAAAATAACAAAAAAAAATAACAAAAAAAAATAACAAAAAAAAATAACAAAAAAAAATAACAAAAAAAAAAAACAAAAAAAAATAACAAAAAAAAATAACAAAAAAAAAAAAAAAAAAAACAAAAAAAATAACAAAAAAAATAACAAAAAAAATAACAAAAAAAAAAAAAAAAAAATGTTGATTACTTCAAGTTAGCAAGTGATAACTTTATAACATTTTATTTTAATTAAGTCAATAAAATTTAAAAATTGTATATATATTTGAAATATATACAAAAATAAAATATACATATATTTTTCAATCAGCATTAGAAGTGAATATTTTTAAAATGAAGGAAAAAAAATAAAAAAAAGGCTTTACAAGGGAAATTAATTTAAAAAAAAAGGTATTGTTGTAATGTACTTAGTTTGTGTTTTGCATATATATATATATATATTAGGTTGTTATTAATTTTAATTTATATCATTTTGAATGTTGTACATTTTTATGAATTTTTTTATTAAAAAATAAAGTGATTATATATTGACCTATTTTTAAATACTATTTTCATAGTAGTTTTTGTAACTTGTACGCAATATATATATGTATATATAAGCTGATACATACTGCTTAATGCATATTTGTGTTCAGGAATGATTCGTAACTACATATAATCATTTCCGTTTACTTTGTTTGATTTTAAATATATGTTTTTTTTTTTTCTAAAGCTGAGCACATTTTTTTTTATATGAACACATTTTTAAATAATTTGTTTAAATTGTTAAGAACAAATAAAAAAAAAAATAGAACTACTATATAAAAAAACTAAAAAGATTTGTTTAAACGTTAATAAATAAAGTAGATTTAATAATGTTTTTTTTTTTTTTTTTTTTTAATGTGTTTTTGAAATAACATGTAAACTTAAAAAAATGTTGTTTAATATCAAACGTTTGGTGAATTATACATTTATGTACCAATGGTTGTATGTATATTAACTAAGCAGTATTCATTTTTTCCGAATAATTTAAAATATTTGAAAAAAATAAATTTTGACATTATTGCAATTTGTATATCCATAAATACATACATATATATATATATATGTTTATTTATTTCTACCCTTTTTTATGCGTTGTATAAATTAAAAAAAAAAAGATAAATAAATAAGACTTATGAATAAAATATACATACACGAATATAGAAACTTATATTGTCTAATTTTTTACTTTTTTTATTATTTTTCAGTTGAACATATTTTCTTATGAGCATTTTATTTTTTAGTTAAAAAATTAAAATACTTTCTATTTTTTTTTTATTTGATTAACCCGTTAATTCTATACATATATTACAATTTAAAATAAGTAGCACCTAAAAAGTAGATTAGTGATTCAAAATTAAAATTTAAAGCAATTTGTTTTATAAGGAGATTAATTTTAAAAATATACATATATATAAACGTTTACGTGCGTGTATATGCATTTTTTTTTCTCTTGTTTTTGATGGTGTGTACGAATGTTATAATGTGCAATGAATTTAAAATAATTGCTAATTTAATTTAAATAATTTTGGTAAAATATTACGTCTAATATTAATGCACTTGATAATTTATATTTAACACAACATATATATATGTATATATATATATATATACATTGTTTGTTCTATTTCATTATATCATAAATTCGTTCAAATGTTTGTTTTATTTTTTTAGTTAATTTTTTTTTTTTTTTATGTTAAAAATTAGAAAACACACAGAATGTGTAGAGTAAGTAAAAATTGTATGTATAAAGGAACAATTACGCATTATTCATAAAAACGACATTTAAAAATAAAAAAAAAAATAATATGTTTTTAAACACTGATTCTATTAAACACACTGCACAATATTATAGTAGTATGGTAAAATTGTGTATTGGTAAAAATTATAAAACATTAAATTTGTAATTAATAAAAATATACATATATACATATATATTTATAATATTTTATGTTACAAATGTTTTAATTTGTCAAATGTGTGCATTATATTATAAATATTTATACATATTTATATATATATATATATATATTTATATATATTTATATATATTATATATATATATATTTATACATATATTTATATATATATATATATATATATTTATATATATATTTTATATATATATTTTATATATATATTAATTCCTCCCATAAATAGCACCTTTCGAAAATTAAAAAAAAATTCAATTTTTTTTTATTTTTAAATATACAAAACATAGGAAGTTACGTATTGTTTTTTTTTTTTATTATTTGTTTATTTTCCTTCAACATAATAACCATGTGTTTTCTCTGTAGTATAAAACGTACATAATATAACTGTCTTTTACATAGGTTTATATAATACTTATAACGCAAATGTTAAAAAAAAAATAGAAAATTGTTAAAAAATAAAAGAAAATATCACAAAAGAAATGAGAGGAAAAAAGAAAAAAAAAAAAAAAGAAAAAAAAAGTAATAACATTGTAGTTTAATAAAATTTCTATGTTCTTTTTCACATTTTATATATTATATATTTACGTTTTATATTTTACATTTTACGTTTTTTTTATATTTTACGTTTTTTTTATATTTTACGTTTTTTTTATATTTTACGTTTTTTTTATATTTTATGTTTTTTTTTTTTTTTTAATTTAATTATTAGTAAAAGTTTTATTCAAAGCAAATAGGAAATAGTTAAAAAAAAAAAAAAAAAAAAAAAAAAAAAAAAAAAAAAAAAAAAAAAAATATAAATGCATAGAAAACGTATAAATAAAATATATCAATTTATACTTAAATATATTATATGTATATGTATATACATTGATTAAACGATACTACTAACATTTTTAGTTAATTTGTTTGCATAAATTTTAAGTTATTTTGGTTTATTATTTATTTTTTTTATTATTTTTTGGACATCGTGCGAAATTATTGAAAAAATATATGTCTCATTAAGTATATATATTGTACTCGCCGCTTATATTTTACATACCTCATATATCACATAAGTTGTATATATAACACACTAGAAGATATAAACTAAATAATAAACGAAACATAAATAAAAATGGATTCAGGTAAAAAAATAAAATAAAATTAAGCATGCACAAGAAATTATTGCATGTAAAACATATAACCACACACACTTATATGTGTATACGTAATAATGGAAGTGTCATAAATGATAATATGCTTTAAAACTAATGTACAATCATACACACATAAATATATATATATATATATATATAAACACGTATGTGTAACATATGTGGTACGTACATGGTAAAATAATTGAAATAGAATAAAATAAAATGTGTATTTATTTAAAGCTACCATGTAATATCATTCCTTTACATTCTTGTAAAAACAAATATTTATTTTTTCGAAAGTACTTTATGTATATGTACATATAACTATTTGTTTATTGAATTAATGCAACAATTAAAACAGATAAAACAATTTTTTTTGTTACTTATTTTATGTCTATAAATCTAGACTTAAAACAAAAGAAAAAAAAATGTGATTGTTCTATTTTTTTTTTTTTTTTATTTTTTTTATTATAGAGTATCAAAATTTATTAAATGGAAAAGAAAGAGAGGAGGAAACAAATGGAACTCATATAGCTGAGAAAGTCGAAAAGGGTGGTGAAACAGTTGAAAATACATTGATGAAATTAAATGTAAGATATCAAACTTTATTTTTTTCATCTGGTGTCATGACTGTTTTTTGTGGTATCATCTCATTACTAGAATCGATCAGATATTTTTATTTCACTAACTTTATCGTTTCAACCTTTTTAATGTAAGTGCTTTTAATTTAAAAAAAAAAAAAAAAAAAAAAAAAAAAAAATAGTTTTGTATAAAATCTTTGTATACAAACCATGTGTGTGTGTGTATGCATGGATGTATGTGTGCATATACTAAGTTATGTTTGTGTAGTTTATTTTTTTTTTATAATATTACATTGTCTGTTTCATTGATTCGTGAGTTTTATGTTTTTAAAAAGAAGTATCACAAATTATATAAAGTAAATTGCACGAGTTTTAATAAAACCTAGCTATGCAATTATTTATTTTAACAAACTTTTGAAAAATGTTTAGAACTATGGGATTAATAATGATGATTTTAGATACACCAGGTACACCCCGGTGGGCTGCGAAACATAGAATTATGATAAGAAAATACATAAAATTTTTAACAAGACTAACGGGAAAGGCAGTATGGTTTTTCTTTCTAGGTTAGGAAAGGAATGTGAATGCATATGTACACATATGTGCCACTTAAAAAAAAAAAACAATGAAAAATAATACATATATATGTTTATATTCTACTACATGTTTTTTATTCATTGTAAAATATATTGTTAGTTGTTGTTGTTGTTGTTGTTGTTGTTGTTGTTGTTGTTGTTGTTGTTGTTTTTTTTTTTTTTTTTTTTTTTTTTTTTTTATCACATTGATGTATATGCAATTGTACATTTTCACATTCATTGATTTTGCTTTATGTTATGTTATCTTATCTTATCTTGCTCTTCTCTACTTTAATTTTATTTTATTTTATTTTATTTATTTTTTTTTTTTTTGGGAACAGGCTCTATTTCATGCTTAAACTTATGGCCACAAGCAAAAAAAGTTACCTTTTTTAGATCATTTTGGGTAACATTATGCAGCACATTTATTTTGGCTGTTTCAGTTGTTGGATTTTTAATAGGTTTAAGGAAATCCTTAAGATTAGAAAAGTTAAAAAAAACTATTAAATTAGTTTCTAAAGGTGCTTATATTGATTGTTATAGAAAATATAGTGTTGCAGACCCAGATCATGGAATGCAATTTGAAGAATTTAACAGAATGTGCTCAGATCACACAAACGGTTATATATATTTTGATTTTTTGGATTTATTTATTATTTTTAATGCTTTAGATGAACACCAGAAATGTTCAATAAATGAAAGAGAGTTTTTGGAATGGATAAATGGGCCAGTAACATACTTATGAAAATTATACATGTATAAGTACGCGTGAACATAATTTTGCATAACACTATACATGCACCTACATTTATATATATATTACATCTTTATATATTTACAACAAAATGGAATAATAGTAAAAATAAAATTAAACATATGATTAATATATATCCAGATATATATATATATATATATATATATATATATATATATATATATATATATATATATATATATATATATATATATGCATGCACGTATGTACGTTTGTGTGTTATTTATATATATGATAAGCTTTATGTGGCAAAATATACATTTTTTTTATCTTACAAAAAAAAAAAAAAGATATATATAAAATACAAAGCATTTCTTTGAGAAAATAAGGTGTAGCTAATTATAGAATATAACAGCTAACTTTTCTTTTTTTTTCATTTTTTCCCCTATTTTTTTTCCACTTTTTTTCCATGTTTTTCTTTTTTTTTTAATTAAAAATATTTAAAGTTAAATAATAAATGAATTAAAACAATAATATGATATATACGGTCATATCATTGTGAAAGCTCCCCTCCCCCCCCCCAAAAAAAAAAAAAAAAAAAAAAAAAAAAATACCATTTTTTAAAGCAAAATATACCCATTTAATCAATTTAACCATATGATCAGGTCAGTTTAGCCAATATAATCATTTTCAAACAGTTTCAAACAGTTTCAAACAGTTTCAATCATTTTTAATCTTTTTTTTTTTTTTTTTTCTTTTTTTTTTACGTTTTATATTTATTTTTTATGTTTTATATTTATTTTTTATGTTATATATTTATTTTTTATGTTATATATTTATTTTTTATGTTATATATTTACTTTGTACGTATGAAATATTTGAAAGATAATTTTCAAAATTTGAGAAAGTAAAAAAGAACACCATAAAAAAAAAAGATACAACATATAATTTAAAGAACAAATTAAAGTTTACACAGTATTACACGTATATACATGTGTATATAACAGTATTATATATATATATATATATACACGTGTAAATTTCAATTTAATAAGGACAAAGAATTAAGTCTCGGTATTGTAATAATTAATCTTTCTTGTTAACCATTTTATTAGTGCACTACTTATAATGAATTTGTTCTTTCAACATATGCTTTTACTTAATATACTTTTAAAATCAGGCAATATATATATTTTTTTTTTTTAAAAACCAAAAGAAATAAAAAAAAAAATAGCAGATAATATTATTAATTGTAATACAATTATTTTTTAAATTATAAATTAAATTTGTCTATTAGGTTTTAATTTAAAAAAAAATGAAAAATAAAAAAAAAAAAAATGCTACGTAGATACATACGTAGATACATAGGCACATACGTAGATACATACGTAGATACATACGTAGATACATACATAAATACATACATGGATGCATACATATGTTATTTCATACATATATGAATGTGTACATATATATATATATATATATATACTTCCTATAAGTTCAATCATACAGATGAGCGAGTTTAAAAATGTTCTCAACAAATATATGTATTATATGCATATATTTTAACAACATATTGTTCAGTTATTTTCCTTTGGTTTAATATTATGTAACTTGGATAATCGTACAAATTTAACCATTAACATTTTTTTTTGTTTTGTACTCAATTTTTTACCATGTGTTTCAAGTAATTTTTCAGCTGCTTGTTTATTACGTACTCTGAACTTCTGATTTGTAAATTTACTAAAAAAAAGGGAAACGTGTATGTATATGTAAATGTGTATGTACATGCAGGTTATGTACATAAACGTGTGATATTTTTTTTTTTTTTTTTTTTTTTTTTTTCAATACTATGTACTAATACTAAGATTAACGATAAATACAAAATAATTAAATCATATGATATATAACTACATACATATTAATCAGATAATACATATAAACTATTTTATACACTTAATATATTATATTTTTTTTTATTTTTTTTTTTTGCAACTACCATTTTCCTTCTACTTTAGCATGTAAATATACTCTGCCTGCGTTGAAAACAAAATCAACATTATTGTTCGATACCAAGCCTAAAATAAAAAAAAATAAAAAAAGCATGTATATATACATATATATTGCCATAAAACGTGTTTTTGTTAACATTAATAGAACATATATATATATATATATATATATATATATATATATATACGTATAAACACGTTCGTATATATGTATACACGTACAATTGCTGATTTTATTATATTCTTACCACTACAGTGTGGGGTTTTTTTAAAATTTATATTATATGGGTCACATAAAAATGTTTCCTTTTTTCCAGTTTGATTCCTTCTAATAAAACAACTGTTATGCTTCGTCAATTCCCAAATAATGGCAGGACTTACGTTCGACATTTTGTTCAACTTTTTTTTTTAATATTAGTTAAAATATAAGATAAAAACAATGATTTTAAAAGTATTGAAAAAAGTGTATATGTACGTATGTATATGAATATAAGTGTATATATATATATATATAGTTTTGTTGCGATTTCTATAACTTTTATTTATAAAAAAAATAAATAAATAAATTTTTATTTTATATGAAAACTATAATAAATGTTGCATATAAATTTTAAAGAAAAATGTCAATTTTATTTTATAAAATATTTTTAAACATAAAAAAAAAAAAAAAAATAAAAAAAAAAAAAAAGTACATACATACTAAATACATACCAACATAAATAAATAAAAAAATAAATAAATGAACAAATGCCAAATAAATGATAAATATATTATATGGAATTTTTTTTTTTTTTCTTTTTTTTTTTAAAGCCCACATAGGTAATTAAATTTCGTATACATATAGTTATATGCATATATAAACAAATCTCTTTTTTTGTTTTAAAGCCCATATAAATAATTCAAATTTGTATAGATATAGTTATATATGCATATGTAAACACATACATACTCTTTTGCCAAAAAAATTAAAAATAAATAATGGTCTGATTTTTTTACTTCTAAGCCTCTTCTTTTTATATACTACATTTTATGTTACTTTTTTTTTTTTTTTTTATCATTTTTTTCATATAATTTGAAGTTTTTGTATTTTATTTCACTTAATCCCTTTTATTACCCATATAAAAAAAAGAAAAAAAAAAAAAAAGAACTATATATTATAAGAATTAAAAAGGTAAAAATATATTATACTACTAATTTTGTATAATGCTTATATACCTTTATATATAATAAATTGTTATATAGAAATGCATAAATGTGTTGTATAATTTTTTTTTTTTTTTATTTTAAAAATTTATTTATATATATGTTATTAAATGTAAATTATTATATTTTGTTTTTTCTTGCTTAACAAAATATACATAATATTATATATTTATACTTTTGTTTATATGTAATGTTAAAAACGGTGAAAAAAAAAAAAGGAGAGTAAAAAAAAAAAAAAAAAATATATATAAAAGGGAACAAAATACTGTAATATTTTTTCATCCCTCACGTAGATGTCCATTAAGTCTGTTCATTAAGCCTATTCATTTATTCATTATTTTTTTTATTCTTAATTTTTTTATTCCTTATTTTTTATTCCTTATTTTTTATTCCTTATTTTTTATTCCTTATTTTTTATTCATTTTTGTTGTACAAATGTATCATTTCAAGTAACGCTTGTACACTTGTGTATGTTTACGTTCATGATATATTTTACTATTACCAATTAAAAAAAACAATTACAATAAAAATGTGTATTATTATATAGAAATGATATGTACATATGTTATTTATATATTGCAACACTTAATACTTTTATAAAAAAATAAAATTTTTTTATAAGTCCATTCATAGGATTAATATTAGGTATATAGTTCTTAGTTTCTTTTCTTATTTAAGTATATATTTATATATATGTATACCCTTTTAATGTAAATGTTAAAAACATAAAAACGAAAAGGAAAAAAAAATAAATAAATAAAAATTTATAAAAAAATTGTGTACAATACCATTAATTTAAATAAATATGCACATATATATATATATATATACGTATAAATATATACGTGTAAGTATATACGTATAAATATGTATAGATATATGTACAAAAATAAGCAAACGATTTAGATTAAAACTGTATGTAAATAAAAAAAAAAAAAAAATTCATTTATATAAATTAAATGTTTGAAGGATACATAAGTATTCTAACTCTATTTCCAAATGCACAGGGTGGAATGTGATTTCTAAACTTTGCACGAACAACTCCACTGTTACCATGGGTTCTACATATCTTTCCCCACATACACTATGAAAAAAAAAAAAAAAAAAAAAAAATCATCATATTAAAATAATCATCGTATTAATAATTGTTGTATGGATAATTATAATAAAAATAATAAATTATGTTATGCATAATATTCATGAGAAACGGAACACATAAATACATTAATATAATTGTAGATTAATATGTTTTTACTGTATGTACTTATCTTATTTGTCTATTTTTTTTTTTTTTTTTAATTACCCTAATTTTCGTTCCATTGTGATGCCTAACTGTTCTATATACATAAGCAACTTTTTTTCCTACATAAAATTGTGCATGTTGTCTTGTCTTAACATTCTTGATGGATATTAAAGTAAAATTAGGATCTTGGTTTCTTTGAGACCTAAAAAAAAAAAAAATAATAATAATAAATAATTACAAGTGTATATATATATATATATAAATATTTGTGCACATAAAAAAAGGGAAGTGGAATATTTGATAACTCTTTTTTTTTTTTCTTTTTTTTATAATAGTCGTTTTACATATATAAACACTTTTTTATTTTTTATAATTATAGGTTATTTTGTTTGTCTTATTGTGCTTCTTTAATTATTCTTCCATTTAATTATTATTATTTTTTTGTTAATTTGTCAGTTTTTGTCAGTTTTTTTTTTTTTTTTTTTTTTTTTCTTCTGTGTTTTATAAACACCATTTTAGCAAGCGTATAGTTTGAACTGTGATGTTGTTGTTCCTTCAATTGCTTCATTTTTTTTTCTTTTTTTTTCTTTTTTTTTCTTTTTTTTTCTTTTTTTATATTACCTTTTGTAGCCCAAAATAACTCCTTTTTCAAATAATCGAACTGCTTGTAATTTTTTTTTTTTATTTACTTTTTTTTTTAAAGCTTTTTTTGTTCCATTTTTTGACTCAACTTTGTTTCCACTTTCTAATACGGCGACATCAGTTTCTTTTATATCTTTATCTGTATTCATTTTGCTAATTCGTTTAAAGGCTTTCTAATTATAAAAAACAATTGTAATTAAAAAGTAAAAAAAATTATATATTTATAGTAAATAAAGCATAATCATACACGTGTACCAATAGGTTAACATACACTCGTTTACATATATATTGACATATATATTGGAATATATGTTGATATATACATGTACATACGCATACATAAAATATGTTGCCAATACAAATATATTCGTTCACATATACAGTTGAATTAAAAAAAAAAAAAAAAAAAATTATATAATAAACACTTATTTTATTTTAAATAGTATTCATGTTGTATCTTACAAAATAAGCTATTACGTAAATACAAGTCAACAATGAAGGACAAACTATCCTATATATATCTGTATATGTACTTTATACGTATATAATAGTTTTTTTTTTTTTTATTTTATTTATTAAGCTTCTATGCTTTTCCCAATATGATATCACATCATGTAATATATTTTTAATTATTTTTTATAATATAAATAAAGGCGTCAATTTATAAAAATATACTTTTTTTTTCTCTTTTTTATGTACTTAGTCGTTTTATTATTTTTTTTAATTTTTTATCCTTACGAAAATAAAGTTAAAAATAAAGCTAAAAATAAAGCTAAAAATAAAACTAAAAATAAAGCTAAAAATAAAGCTAAAAATAAAGTTAAAAATAAAGTTAAAAAAAAAAGTTAAAAATAAAATTAAAAAAAAAAAAAAAAAAAAAAAAGCACTAATGGCTATATATAAAATGTTATACTATCAAAATAGCATATATGCATATATGTAAATATAAAATATTTTATCTCTATTTTTTTTTTTTTAAATATGGGAATATAAAATATACTCAAATTTGCTTTTGTCAACTATAATTTTAGTGCATATATATATATGTACGTACGTATAATATAAACAATTACCTATATAATTATAATTATTTATTTATTTATGTATTTTTTTTTTTTTTTTTTTTTTTATTCAGCTGTATACACTTTAATCTCTCTTTACAGTGAAGCTGATATATGTATACCATAAACGTGTATAGTACAATGATAAAAAAAAAATAATATACTGTTAAAAAATATTGTACTGTTAATTTTTGAAAGAATTATGTACATTAATATATATATATATATATATATATATATATATATATACATTTTTTTTCTATTTTTTTGCAAAAAAATAAATTATAAACATACCATTTTCGCTTTACAACATTATATTATATTATATATTATATTGTTTTGTTTACTTACATATTAAAGTATTTAATTTTTTTTTGTTTTTTATTTAAAAAAAAAAAGAAAAAAATTAAGGTTTGTATTGGAGATGTATATATATATATATATATATATTTATGTGGCCGTTAAAAAAAAAAAAAAAATAGTATAGAAGTAGCAAATAGGTAAGGCATATAAATATTATGTATATACATTTTTTTTATTTTAAAAAAAGATATTTTTTATGTATATAAATGAATAAAATAAATAAACAAAAAAATAAGCATATATGATAAAAACAGTGGAAGTTAAAATACGTGAAAAATGTAAGTAAAAAATGTAAGTAAAAAATGTAAATGAAAAATGTAGGTGAAAAATGTAAGTGAAAAAAAACGTGTAAATATATTCAAATTACTAAGAACGCTCACATATGATCATAATAAAATTACTTCTTTCTTCAAATTCAGAAAATTTTAAATGAAACAAATCTTGACTTAAATTAATAAAAGGATTAATGAAATAAGAATCTGGTGGAGTAAATGTTTGGATTATAAAATTATTATTTTGTAAAGTTTCTAAAAACAATTGTATCCCATCTCTATTTTTTTTAAAGACATAAAAAAAAACACCATTTTTTTTTAATAATAAATTAAGTAAATACATAATAGATTGTACATTATTTTTATTATAAATTAAATCACTTCCTATAATACAATCATACGTAATTATTTCATCACCAACTGTTGGATAACTGTTCTTATCATTCCAATTTATGTTACAAATTTTTATTTTTTTTTCCCACTCGAAATCAATATTATTCAATAATTCTCTATTCATTTCTACATTAAATAATATATTATTTAATGTGAATGGATTTACATCACTTATTATTAAGTTTTTAATTCCTTGATTGGTTTTATAATGTCCTTCACTAACACTACAATCACCATCACCACTACCACTATTATTATTACTGTTTTTACATAAAAAATTAGCATACATGAATAATGATAAACTTACCAACCCACATCCTGCACCTATTTCTAAACAATTTTTATTATTAAAAAAAAAATTATTTTCTATACAGAAATCACTTATCCATTTACTTGCTATTATACTGCTTTCCCAAATATTAATACCAGTAACATCTTCATATGCATTATTTTCACCTAAACTATTACCAATATAATTTATTCCTATTTCTCGTATTCTTATTATTATTTCTTTATCTTGTATTTTTTTTTTATTATTGATCATTAAATCGTAAGTATATTCTTGAATAATTTGTGCATCTTTCATATGGTCTGTAAATTTTTTATCTGTATTTATTGTACATGGTTCATTAACAATATTACCAACACATGGTTTATCAATAACATTACCAGTACATGAATTTAAATATTTCATACAAATATTATTCATACTAACTTCTGTTTTCTCATATTCCTCATATGCATGATTTTTTAATACTCCATTGGTTGTGTATCCATTCATTTTTTTCAAATTTTGTTCAGGTTTATTATTTAATTTAGTAAACGTATTTTCTTCTCTTTCTCCTTCTTCTCTTTCTCCTTCTTCTCTTTCTCCTTCTTTTTTTTCTCCATCATTTCTATTTTTATAAGTAACTTTAAAATTTTGATCATTGTTACTTGTACTTTCATAATGGTCAAGTACACTCGATATTGGGTGGCTTAAGATAAGTTGTAAAATATTTTCATCTTGTACATTAAATGCTTCTGATAAAATATTTTTACCAAATGCGTTTTTCTTTAAAATATCAATTTTATTTCTTTCTTTGTATTCGTATAATTGTTTGTTTGTGTTTGTTTGTCCATTTTCTACACCCTCGTCAATACTAGTACCGTTTTTTTGAACATTGTTATTATTATCACTCAAAAGTATGTTAACCAAATTTAAAGAATTTATTTTTTTTTTTATATTATCACTTAATGTGTACGTTTTGTTAAAAAATACTTTTTTTGTTATCATTTCATTTTTTATATTTTCATATATTTCGTTTTTTTTTTTTTCAATATTTATATAATCATTTTTTTTTAATAAATAATCAAATAAAAGTACTTGTTTTATAGCCTCTATATTTTTGTTCTGTATAGCCCATAATAAAGGAGTATTGCCGTTGCCATTTGGTTTATTATAATCAATACTGCATTCATATAAAAAAAACAAAATTAAATCAACAATATTGTTGGCACAAGCAAAGTGTAGTAGTGTATTATCATTCTCGTCTTTAATATTATTAATAGAATTTATATTCTCTGTTTTCAATATTTTCTTAATTTCTTCTATATCATTTGTTCTTACATAATAAATTAAATCTTCCACTACTTCTTCCATTAGGTTCACTTATTAATACTCTTTACTTATAACAGCAGTAGTAGTAGTATTATTATTAGTAGTAGTAGTAGTATTATTATTAGTAGTAGTAGTAGTATTAGTAGTAGTATTAGTAGTAGTATTAGTAGTAGTAATGATAATAGTATTAATAAGAATAAACTTATAAATTGAAAAGTTATTTATGTTTATGTTTACTATATTAATAAATTAAAAATTGTCGATCTTTTTTTTTAACAAAATGCGTTTTTTTTTTACGTATAAAATGTTGATTATGTATTACATTTAAAAAAAGATAAAATAAATAAATAAGTAAATAAATAAATATGGGCTAATTATACATAAAAAAGCTTTTACAATAAGAAGGGCTTGTTTTTACAATCTTTGTTGGCTGTATAAATAAAAACTAAACATAAATTATTTTGAAAAGGTTAAAGCAACGAATTACGTGTTATTAGTAGAAATATTAACGTTTAAAGCTAAAAAAGAAATCGTAAATATGTACGTACGTAACATATTTTATTTTTTGTTATATACAAAATGTTCCGACAAACAAATTATTCTATTGTTTAAGGCAAACAAAAAAAATTAAAAATAATACAAATGAACCTTCTTTTAAGTATTAGTGCTATTATATTCCATGCTTAGCGTAAATTAAAAAAAAAAATAAGCTTTTTTTTTTTTTACCATTAAAAATGCTATTTTTTTTTTTTACCATTAAAAATGCTATTTTTTTTTTTTACCATTAAAAATTTTTTTTTTTTTTTTTTTTTTTTTTGTAAAAATGAGCTTTATTTAATATATTTCAAATATAGATGTTTTTTTTTTTTATAACACTGTAAACATATGGGTTATAGCTATATATTAAAGTTACATAAGCAAGATATTATACATATATATATATATATATATATATACATGTTTACAAAAAAAAAAAAAAAAAAAAATAAAAGGAGTAATTAACAAGTTGTAACAAATATATGTATATCGCTGTGCGTTATTATGAGGGAGAAAAAAAAAAAATAAAAAATAAAACAAACAAATAAACCAATAAATTAGCAAACGAATTCGAAAAAAACAAAGTAAATGCTAATTGATAAGAGTATACATTAGTAATAATGATAAATGCTAAAGAAGCTTAACAAGCAATAATTGGTATGACATTTAAAATAAGCACATTAGGGGAAAAATAAAGAAGTACATAAGAATTTAAGCTGTTAATTAAAACAAGCTAAAAAGATTTAAAAGGAATAACAAATGACATATTAAGTTATAGGCCTTATTTATTCAAAATTATTTTACACATGGTATTAAATTATTAAAAAAAAAGAAGAAAAAAAAAAAAAAACTTATCACACGCATGATCATATAATATATATGTATGTATACGTACGTGTGCATTTTTTGCAAAATACAGATTTTTCAAGAGTTCAGCAGAACTTAAATCATTTTCGAATTTTTCTTTATTCACCACTATATCCACCATTACTCTTACCATTTTTTTTTTTTTTTTTTTTTTTTTTTTTTTTTTTTTTTTGTTCTAAAATAATATCAGAATGGAAACAATGAAAAATTTATTTTTTATTAAAAACAATTTAATTACAAACTGTGAAGAAAAAAAAACAAACAACAAATCAGGGAATGGAGAACAACACAGCGTTAAAAATCTTAATGACGCATTCGTTGATATCATAAAAAAAATACCTATAAATCCATTTATTGACAGTAATGAAAATTTAAATAAATACGAATATGGCGTTGAAAAAAAAACTACTGAAAGATATACAGGAGTACAAGTATATGATGAACATGATGAAAAAGATCATAAAAAACAACAACCTATAGATTATCCTTTCCCCGTTAGTAAAAAATTAATATTTGAAAAAAATAAAGTTAACAAAGCTGATGATCGTATAAATATAAATTATAGTAACATTATATCTGATCTATATCCCGAAGAAGGATATACAGGACCTAATAAAAAAAAACATTTTTCATCCGATTGGGAATTATTACTAGCTCATAATCATGGTTTATATAAATTTAAAAATATTAATTCTAACAATTATAATGCAATTATAAATAGAGATATGTATACATTAAACACAGAAAATGACATAAGAAATAATGTTAATTTATATACTGATAAAATTAATGTAGATAAACCAAATGACCCTTGTAAATATTTAGGTATAGAAGAATATAAATGTTTATTAACACATTCTTTTCATATGAATACTAATATAAGTAATCAAAAATGTGTAAAGTGGTTTAATGAATATATGCAGTGTAAATGGGATGAACATAAATTAAACAATGGTTATAATTATATTGAAAATAGAAGAGATAAAAAATCTAAGGCATATATAGCTGCTCCTGATTATCAATATTCATAGGATGGCTACTGGATAGCTACTTTACATGCGAGTGTATGCACGTGTGCATATATACATATATATATATATATATCACAATACTCCTGTACATTTTTTTTTTTTTTTTTTTTTTGTAAAAAACTAACGAACTAAAACAAAAAAAAAAAAGCCTAAAAAAAACACAATATTCAATGATAAATTGGAATTATACAAATTAAGCGAATTTATATTTAAAAAAGAAAAAAATTATATATGTATAAATATATATTTGTATAAATATACATATATATATGTATATATATGTGCATAGGTATGTAAACACTGTTTATACGTTTAGTGTGTCCATTCGTTTGCTTATTCATTTATTTTTTAATCCAAATGAGTAAAAGAAATATTTATTTGATAAAATAACGTTTATGCATATTAATGCATACAACAAAAAAGGTTTTACAAATGTTGGTAAATATTTTAATTTTATCTCTTACTTTTCACAACAGAACAACATTAAAATTTGAATTTATACAATTGTTCTATTGCCAAAAAAAAAAAAAAAAAAGATAAAAAAAAAAAAAGACGTAAGGAACGTTGTCTTAACGTAATCAAGATTTAATGCGTTTAAAATGATTTTATAAAACTGTTATAACACAAAATAGTAAAAATATGTATATGTTTCAAATGCTATTTTTTCATTTGCACATAAATATGTACATATATATATATATATATATATATATATACACGTGTGTACATTTATAAATATAATTATGTTTATGAATGTGACAGTTGCTAATAAAAATGAATGAAATGATAAAACAAAGACAAAGTTGTCTGAAATAAAAATTTTCTATTCAAATTTAAATTCGAATATTTTTTTTTTTTACAATTGTAAAACTCTCTTCGTGTAAATGAAAAAAAAACACAGAATAGCAGAAAATATGTCATTCATTATTTTATTTTTGTTTTTTTATTTTTTTGTGCATATCTGAATTTTGTTTCTTTTATTTTTTTGGTATCTATTTTTATTTCATTATTAAGTCATTCAACTTTAACTTCCAATTTTTTTTTTTTTTTTTTTTTTTTTTAATATACATTTTTACTAATAAATAGCATTGTTTAATTTTTTTTTAATATATACATATATTTAAATACACTCTTAAATATTAAAAAAAAAAAAAAAGAGTTTTAATTTACATCATTAACTATTTTTAAGTATTCACTAGTCTACCCCTTTTTTTTCGCCATTTTTCACAGTTTTTACCGATTTCTACTGCTTTTGTCTTTTTTTTTTGTAATTATAACATATTACAATATAACATAATATAAACAGGGCCTTTAAAAATTATATCCACAAACGTACCGGTACATTTTTGTAGAATATAAAAAAAATAGTAAGTGCGTTTATAGATTGTTGTTTGAATTAAAAGAAACCGTTGTATATGGAATTGTATGTGTATGCAGGTATATATATGCGCATGTGTAAATTTTCAGAATGCAAAAAAAAAAAAAAAAAAAAAAAAAAAAAAATAAATAAAATAAAATAAAATAAAGTTAACTAAAGAATTAATCGCAAACTTTGGTGAATTGTCAATAAGAATAAGTATAAAAGCATAATAACAAGTAATAATAACATTGGCTGCTCTGGTAATCGTTCTAAATTTTATAAAAAATTGTTACTTATATAAAAGCAACAAATTTAATAAGAGTGTATATAATAAGGCAATAACGGTAAAAATAAATACACATAGAATATATCTATTTGTCTTGTCCATATATACACCAATCGATAAAAAATAAAAAAAATAAAAAAAAAATGGAAGCAAAAAAAGTAAGAGAAGCAAGAGAAGCAAGAGAAGCAAGAGAAGCAAAAGAAGAAAGAGAAGCAAAAGAAGAAAAGGAGGTAACAAACATAATTGTTGATAAGAATAGAATAGAAGGTAAGAATAAATATGTATATACTAAATTTCCGCTGTTTGATACACACAAAAAAATCATAAGTTATAATAATAAAATATGTGAACTTCTTATGGAGAATGATAAATTAAAAACTTATAAAACAGAATTAGAGAAAAAAATAATAAATGAAAAAGATATCTTTGAAAACAATTTTATAAAATATGAAATAGCCATTACTAATGCTGTTCGTATTGGTCATTCTTGTACTTATTTATGTGTAATATTTAATAAATATATTAATAAAAATAAAAAAATGGTATTAAATGAATTATTAAAAAGGAAAAATATATTTAAAAATAAAATAATAAAAAATTATATAAATAGAAATAATTATAATAAAATGTTAATACATACTATTATTCTAAAATATAATGATTTTTATAAAAAAAATAGAAATTTTATTACTATTTTGTTAATTAATATTTTAAAAAAAAAGCTTTTATATTACTTACATTTTTTTTTTAATAACATTTTAAATATGAATAATATGTTTGCAACAATATGTGACCGATCATTTTCAAAAACAGATAGGATTGATAGAGATGATATAACTAACGCATATATGATGTATAATGGTAACATAACGCCATACGGTAATAATCAGATGTTTAATATTAATGAAAAAAAAAATATAATAATTACAAAATTAATAAATTTATTAAAAAAAAAATCTACTGCAAAAATTAATCAGTATTTTTTAAAAATTCAAGAAGACAGTGAAGATTATTCCTATGACGATGATAATGTTATACAACTTAGTGAAAAAAGTAAAAACCTTTTTGAAAATATAAATAAAATAGTTAAAAATAATATAACGAAAAAAAAAGACAAAATAGATATAAAAAAAAATGAGGAAAATGTTATAAGATTAGATGAAGACAATACTTTACTATCAGATGAAGATAATACTATACTATCATATAAAAACGAAAATAAAAAAAAAAAACAAATGGATGAAGATAGCTTTAGTCATACTTTAATTACCAAAGAAACAAATACTAACAGTAATAGTATTAGTAGTGATAGTAATAATTATAGCATTATTACTAGTAGCTGTAGTAGTTGTTACTTACCTGAACCAAGTGAAGTATATTTCTATTTATATCATCAACAATTAAATAAAATTCATAACAATATTTTTCAATCAAAATGTAGTGATATAAAATATAGACAAGAAAAAAATCAAAAAAATCAAAAAAATCAAAAAAATCAAAAAAATCAAAAAAATGAGAAAAATGAAGAAAATGAGGAAAATGAGGAAAATGAAGAAAATGAAGAAAATGAAGAAAATGAAGAAAATGAAGAAAATGAAGAAAATGAAGAAAATGAGGAAAATGAAGAAAATGAGGAAAATGAAGAAAATGAAGAAAATGAAGAAAATGAAGAAAATGAAGAAAATGAAGAAAATGAAGAAAATGAGGAAAATGAAGAAAATGAAGAAAATGAGGAAAATGAAGAAAATGAAGAAAATGA
>CABPSV020000225.1:0-22130 GCA_902459845.2 Hepatocystis sp. ex Piliocolobus tephrosceles
AACATATAAATAACAACATATAAATAACAACATATAAATAACAACATATAAATAACATATAAATAACAACATATAAATAACATATAAATAACAACATATAAATAACAACATATAAATAACAACATATAAATAACAACATATAAATAACAACATATAAATAACAACATATAAATAACAACATATAAATAGTACATTTACTAATAATTTATTTATGTATATAACGCATATACATAACTGTGCTAACTTTTTTTTTTTTTTCTTACTTATTATATTTACCTTTAGACATGTATATTGCTCTATAAACAGCTATAAATAAAACAATATTCAAAATAACAAAATAATTTTTTTCGCTCAATACATTTTGTTTATTAAGCAGGATTTTACGATTTTTTTAATGCGAGTTATAAAAAATTTATACATATGTGTTTAGTAAAAATACCTTAATGTTTCATCAAAAAAATATAAAACTGGTAAATCTTTTAATGATTATATATATGAGGTATAAAAATAATGATACTTACAAAACGCTTCAATTTGTTTGTGTTCATTAACTTGGTATATTTTCAACATTCGTTTTTTTTTTTTTCTTCTTTTTTTTTTTTTTTGAATTTGTTGTATTACCCTGAGCAGTATCATCAACCGGATTCCAACCTGGTACTTTTTTTTCAGGCTTTTTACTTGTGTTATTACTAGTAAAGGTGCGTGTATCATTATTTGCATTTACATTTGCATTTATAAATCTATTTTTATTTCGTTCTTCTAATAGTTTCCCTTTAACTTGATATGCACAATATTCTTCCTATGAATAAATAAACAATATATATATATGTACATATACTGACTAATAAATGCATGTAAATGTGTTTACTCTTTTATACAAGCATTAAAAATTATTTACAGAAAAAAAAAAAAATAAATTAACAAATAAACAAATAAACAAATAAACAAATAAACAAATAGAAATACTTGCAAGAGTTGTTATTTTTTTTTTTTTTTTTTCATTTATTTTTTTGTTTGATGTTTGTACTTGTGGCATATAATCAGGTCTCACACGAATATCTTTTCTAAATGTTCCATCACTCCTCTGAGTTCCTTTTATAAATTTTTCGTTTGTTTTTTCATTTATTATATAAGTGTCTCCTAATGGTGTCACGACTTCTTTTATATAACTTTTTGGATTTTGGGAATTCTTATTATGAGTATTTAATGAGCCACTTATTGATTGTGGTTTTATATCTGTTATTCCAGGCATATTTTAAAATATTGTTTATATTATTTTATTTTATCTAATTTCTTTTTTTTTTTTAATGAAAGAAAAAAAAAAAAAAAATAAAAAAATAAAAGTACGAACAGTTAGACGAATAAACGTTTAAAATAAGGAAAAAAAAATGTATGTGAGCATGTTTCAATAATAACATATATAACAAATAAATATTTCGATTAATCGACTACCATTATTATTATAAGAGGTGATAATAGTAGTTAAAATATGTGTATTGTGCACGCATGTACGAATGTGTGCATGTATATATATGCACAGGTTTACGTACGTATATATATATATATATATATATATATATAAACGTAAGACTTAAGTTATTTTTATACAATCATAGTTTTGAACTATACACGCCAGAAAAGTGATAAAAAAAAAATCAAAAATAACAAATAAACAATTTAGAAAGTTAACAAATTAAATTAAAATTGATCAGGAAAAATAAACTACATGTTGGTGATATGATTATTGACACTAATTTTAATTGTATTAGATATATTTTAATTAATATGACATTTTAAAAATAAAAGAAAAAAAAAGAAATGTATATGTATACATGTATAAACAAAAAATAATTGAAGTTCGTTTATATATATAAAAAAAATTTTTGTTTTTAAAAATTTAAGTATATATTTTTATGTATATTATATATATTGTATATGTAGGTAGGTATGTATGCTACGTGCTTATATATATACAGTGAAAGCAAAATATAATTTCTCTTTCAAAATAACATTATATTTTTTGAATTTTGTTTACATGCATTTATTATGTGCCAATATAAAAATAATATAATGAACTTATTATGTATTACGTATATGTATTTATATTTATGCGCGATATATATTTTTTTAAGCAATGAAGTTTTCGATTGTTCAAGAGAAAAAAAAAAGGGGTTAATTAATGGCCACTTTTATGTTCTCATTTTGCTTTGCATACATACATACATACAGATACACATACTTTTAATTATTAATTTATTTATTTTTTATTTATTCATTTGTTTATTTATTATTTTTATACCATCTTTTATTCATATATTACCAAAATAAGGGAAAAGTGCTATCACAGCTTTTATTAAAGAGAAAATAATTTTTTGCTTTAATAAGTATATTTACAGAATTTTTAATTTGTACTTTTATTTTTTTTAACAAAAATTATTTATGTTTATAATAAATATAATATGGCAGCACAAATAAAATAAAACAAACAAATGATCAAAAAAACAAAAACGAATATCACCAAACAAACGACAACGCGAGTAATGTATTAACTAGGGAATGTATTAAGTAGGTGGTGATTTTTTTTTTTTTTTTATAATTTGCATATACATATTAAAAATATATATGTTTATTTTAATTACAAAAATTGCTTATATATTAAAAAGAACATTTTATAAGACATAAAAAAAAAAAATAGATAAAAAATAAAAAATAAAATAATGACAGAGAATTTAATATAACACGTAATAAAACGTCTTAAGTGATATTAACGGAAAAATAGAAAAAAAAAAAAAAAAAAAAAATTGCATTACAATGTTAGTGGCCTTTATGTACTATAGATATAAACATAATCATTGCGTTTGATTTAAAATGAATACATATATATACATATATATGTACAATTTAAAAAAAAAAATGCACACGCTTTTATGGGTGTAGAACACGTTTTTTTTACATTTATTGAGTTACCAAATTTGTTGCAGATTGTTTCACATGGTATTATTAACATATCTACACTTATTTATTCATTAGTTACATGTAGTAACTGTTTCGATATACATTCATTTTACTATTTGTTTTTATATTAAATTGTGGTTACAATAAAAAAAATAAATAAATTTAAATATTATTTTTTGTTTATTTTTTTTTTTTATAAAATGTGTATATAAAGATGATATACACCACTTCGTAATTGATTAACAAGTTTTTATTTTATTTTTTAGTCTATCGTTCATGATAAATACATCTGTGTTTATAACAGCTCGAAGCCTTTGTTTTTTTTTTTTTTTTTTTTTTTTTTTTTTTTTTTTTTTTTTTTTTTTTTTTTTTTTTTTTTTTTTTTTTTTTTTTTTTTTTTTTTTTTTTTATCTTTTTTGAAATTAAGTATTATACAACCAACTTGTTTTAATAAGCTAAAGTATGAGGTTAAAAGAAAAATATTTTTTCTTTTTAAATTATGTAATATAAAACAAATGTGTTACACTAAATATATATTATTAAAACGTTTGTTAATAAAAATTTGTTTAATTTCTTATAGGTAACTTACTAGCACAAATCATGTTGTATGCAAAATACAATTTGTCCTTATTTTTGCTTATGTAGTACTTTATGTTTTGTTTTTTGTTTGTGTAGTACTTTATGTTTTGGTTTTTGCTTGTGTAGTATTTTATGTTTTGGTTTTTGCTTGTGTAGTACTTTATGTTTTAGTTATGTTTAATTCCTTTAAAATCTAAAAATGGATTTCGTTTATATACAAATGGGGTTACTCATTAATCTTCAAAAGTGTGTCTATTTTGTGTGCACATATGACTCATCTGAAAATATTTAAAATGTTTTTTCTTTTGCTTCAAATTTACATGTTGCATAATACTGGCCCTACATTTTTATGCAATTTTTACAAGCCTTTAACATTTTATCATGCTTAAACTTTAACTTTCCCAACATGTTATTACGAATATAGTTTTGATCACATTTACACATATATATATATATATATATATATATATGTGTTAGAGAGAGAGAGAGATGAAGAAGGAGGTATTTACCTATATATATTTTTTTTTTTTTTTTTTCTAAGCGTATATCGATGTAAATGAAATGACATATGGGAGATTGATTTGTTATAAAAGTGATAAAATCTTATTATATTTAAAATAGTGTTGTATAAAAAAGCCCAATATTATAACATTTATATAATATATTTAAAATATTTATTTAAGTACGATTATATAATATCTTAAATGCCTTTTTTATGTAAACATGTATATATACATAACTTTTTTGGCTTACGAATAAGATATAACTTTTTTTAAATCAAATATTCTTTGTTTAAATTATCACAAAAAAAAAAAAAAAAAAAAAAAAAAAATTTATTAAAAATTCTCGTAAATCATTAGCCCATCCCTATTAGATTAAGTGATTTATATTTTTCCATACACATGCAAAAATTAACAAAATAAACAAAATTAATCAAGATTTTTTTATAATTTATTTTAATTGTGTATAATTTTTGAATTTTTTTTATTTTTTATTTTTTATTTTTCATTTTTTATTTTTCATTTTTTATTTTTCATTTTTTATTTTTCATTTTTTATTCTTCATTTTTTATTTTTCATTTTTTATTTATTTGAAAATAGTGTATATTTAAAAAAAATTAAGATTTTTGTGAAAGTGAGTTATGTGTAAAATAAGTTATCGTGAGAAATATACACATGTATATGTAACACATCATGTGTAAATTGTTAATTAAAAAAAAAAAATACTCACATACGCATTTCCGAAGTGATAAAAACAAGTAATGTTTGTTACTTTGTTTATACCGAGAAAGTGATTTTTATTATTTTTATAATTAATATTTTATAAAGTTTAGTTATAATATACCCATTTATTTATAAATTTATATGCACGTTCACATATTCACATGTTTACGTGTATGTACGTTATGTGCGTTATGCACGTTATATACGTCATGCATATTATTTTAAAAAGTACACTTATTTAAATTATATAACATATAATATTAATTAAAATGCTTTTTAATAATTAAAAATAATATATATATATATATATATACATTATATATAAAACAAATAATTAATTGCATATCTAAACATATTTTTAAAAATTTTAAATATTATGTTTAAAATAAATAACATCACTTCTCATGTGCATTAATGTTGTACTCGTAGAATTTCCTTTTTATGAAAATATACATAATACATACATAATACATACATATATATATATATATATATATACACAAATAGCTTACATGAACGATGTATAATTCTTTGTTTCATTTTCCATATTTGTATTAACAGTTTTTATGCTTTTAAAATGTATTTTTTATTTTTTATGATCTTAAGCAAAAAAAAAAAAAAAAAAAAACACAATTATAAGTATATATACTCCTCCTAAACGAGATGTCTTCAACATTTTTTATTTGATAAATATACATAGTATAATATTATCATCTTATTTTACCATAATAGAAAATATAAAAAAATGTAACATATATATAATATCATAGTATATCATATTTTTTTTTTTTTTTTTTTTTTTTTGTTTATAATTAACATGATTTTCAGAGTTATGAAAGTTATTAGTTTTGTTTTATAATACATTTTTTAGGATAATTTTTTTTTATCTAATAATTTTTTTTTTTTTTACCTATTAATTTTTTTTTTTTTATCTATCCATTTTGTTTTTTTTACTATCTATTTTGCTTTTTACTTAATCATTTTGTTTTTTACCTATCCAGTTTATCATATTTCTACAGTTTTTTTTACCCTATCAATTTTTTATTTTTTATTATTTTTTTTCTTATCTTTCATTTATCTATCAATTTTTTATTTTTTTATTTTTTTGATATTTTATCTAGTCCGCTTTTTTTTTGTTTTTATGCTTCCATTTTTTTTTTATTTCAAGCTTTTTAATTTCACTTTTTTTATTTTTATAAAAAAATCGCCGTTTTTAAATATAAAGGCGCAAGAAAACATAATACGAACATCTGTTTTTAAATTTATGTATATATGCTTTATATATATATATATATATATATATGTATTTTTTTTTTTTTTTTCTTTTTAAGAAAGAATAAAAGAAAACACAAATATAAATATATACACATATATATGATTTTATATGTTATATTTAGCATATTTTGCTAATACATAAAATATATATGGAATGTTTTGTTTATTTGCGCAAACATGCATGTACTAATTTTTTTTTTTTTTTTTATATAAAGCCTAACAAATTTAAAAATAGAACTATCACTATTTCTATGAAAGAAAAGTAATAATAAAGTGATTTATTTATTTTTTTTTTTTTTTCACGTGATAGGACTAGCATTTACTTACGTTTAAATATACAAATGTATTCATTTATGTAAATTATTCTAAATAAATAATAGTAACATAATAAATACATGACTAAAAAAAAAAAAATATCCCACATCGAATGCTTATATTTAGAAAAAAAAAAAAAAAAAAAATCATTTTTTATATTTTTTTAAATTATAAAAATACATATGGGTAATATTAATAAAAATGATAGAAAGTAACAGAGATAGCATTATGAATATACAAGAAAAAGGTAGTAAACGTAATTGTAACGTTTATAATTTAAAAAATGAAAGTAGTAATAACATAGTTAATTTTTATGATATATCATTACCATGCGTAGGAAATGATAACTGTTCATTTATGTTTGGTATAAAAAAAGAAATGTTTATTAACGATATAAATGAGTATATGACACAAGATATTGAAATAAATAATTCAAATTTACAACAAGAATATGAAATTGTAGCTTTACATGGATCGAAAAAAAAAAAAAATGGAAATAAAATTAATATTAGTGAAACGAATGAAAGTATAAACAATAATGCATATAATAATAATAATAATAATAATCACTATATTACTGAAAATCAAAATAGTATTATTGATGAGAATATGTGTAGTAGCATTAGAGATAATGTAGTATTAAATCCTTTACCAGATGTTACTCTATCTGAAAATAATAAAAGTATTGAACAAAATAAAAATATAAATGAAAATAACAAATTTTTTAATCAAGAAATAGAATTAGATGAAGTTAATTCTAATACAAATAATATAAATAAAATTAACGATATACAACAAGATATTATGAGATTTCCTGGGGAAGAGTATGTTATTGAAAGAAGTATAAAAGAAGCAGAGGAAGTTATGTTACCTAATATGACTGTACATAATTTATATTCTGTAAACGATAATAGTACAACTAATGTTTTAGATAATACAATAAATGCACAGTCACAAGTAAGTATAACAAATAATAATACATTTATAATTAATGAAAATGCATCACTATCTACGAATATACTTGTAAATAGTCATCATCTAAATAATAATAATTTAATGAACGAACATATACATACATCAGATCCGGTCGCCACACCTATACATACTAACCATTCAGATAATGAAATAAATATAGATAATCATAGAAGAAATCAAGGGATAAATAATAATTTTTTACCAAATATTTTGAATCAAAATGGTTTAATGAATTATACAGGAATAAATAACAATTATTCACATGAAGAAGGTTCGAATGAAAATGATTTAAATTATTATGCATTAAGTATTAGCAACGAATTAAATGCGACTAGACAAAATATAAATTCAAATAGAAGTGATGATGGAGTTGAGGAAGAGGAAGGAGAGATTGAAGAAGATGATGAAAGAGAAGATACAGGTGAACAAGAATTAACTAAAAAATATTTTCTTAGTAAGTTATTAGGTTATGAAATAACATTAAATTTAGAAGAATATAATTTGAATAGTGCTATAAAAACAATTTTATTTGTATTTTTATTATTAACACTTTTTAGTATTGAATTTGTTTTATTATATAACAATTTATTTAAAATAAATATAAATGATAATAATATAGTATTAATTGAAAGTTTATATAATAATTCTTTTACCAATAATTTTTTATTACAATTTAATAAAAATGACTCGAATAATGTATTATTAACAAATGATATAATAAAAGAAGAAATACAAAATAATAATATAAAATTACATGATGATATGTGTAATGTATTGCATAAATTTCATATAGTTTGTAATCTTATAGAAAATGTGTCTAAAACGGATCAAAATAGTAATAACTTGAATAATAGTTTATTTGATAGTAGTATGTATGGTTTGAATATTTTTAAAACTGATAATGTTTTAGCGGATAACTTTAAAAGTAATAATACGATTGATTTGATTCATCAAAGTGTTGATAAAAGTAATGAAATTGATTGTAAAAGTAATGAAAATGGTGATAAAAGTAATGAAAATGGTGATAAAAGTAATGAAAATAGTAGTAGTAGTAGTAGTAGTAGTAAAAATAGTAAAAATGGTGATAGTAAGGTAAAGAGAAGTTGCGATAAACCAAAACAGAATAGTGATAAGACTAAACAGAATGGTTATAGAATTAATAAAGGTATTGACAAAACAAAACAAAATGAGGAAAAAATAAAACATCCTAGTGATAAGACTAAGCAAAATGGTGATAAGATTAATAAAACTGGTGATAGAACAAAGAGAAGTATTGATAAAACAAAACCAATTAGTGATAAAACTATAAATGGTGATAATAATAAATATAACGGACGCAATGACTTGTCAGGTAATAATAATTATAACAAAAATGAGAATATTAATTTATATGATAACAACAGCAATGGAGTTAATGATGGTAAAAAATTAACTGTACAAAATAAAAAAACTATGGAAAACGATTTAAATACAAAACTAAATATAGCCGAAAAAACGATACGAATATATGACGAACTAAAATCAATGGGTATGTTGGTTTATAAAGTTAATGAATCCATTTTATCACCATGTAAAAATATAATGATTAAATCGAATGATAATAATGATCATAGTAAATCAATATTTTTGTTTGTATCAGCAAGAAAACATTTACAAATAAGTAAATTATTTTTATTTTTTATTATATTTTTTTTTGGTATCCATATAGCATTAGTTTTATCAAGAATATTATATGATTTTATTTTATTTTTATCTTTTAAAAATTATCAATTATCCGTAAGCAGTAAAAGAAAATATGTAGCTAAATATTTATGGTCTGTTAGTACGATATTATTTCTTGGTATTTTATTAGGGGATGAATGTATGGTATGGTTATTACATGACCTAGATCCTATATTTAATTATTATTTTCAATTTTTTATTTGGTATATTTCTATATTTTGTTTTTTAACTTATTTATTTTCAGAATTGTTAAGAATATATGGTGAAAAAAATGAAAATAACACAAGTATTTACCTTTCTTATTATTTATTATATATACATGAATTTTTATTTGTAACAAATATACTACTTGCTTGTGTTTTTATGTTAATAAATATAAATAAAGCAACAGTTATTACTATGATCATAACACTTATAGTTTTATTTATTGATATGTTAAATGATTCTTATTTGGAACAAATACAAGTAAACAATTTACAAGAAATGAATCAAAATAAACATAAAAAGAAAAAAATACAAATAATTGAAAATAAAAAAAAAGATGGAAAAAAACTCTTTTTAGTTCGTTTAAATGAACATATATATCGTGAAGCTACAAAGGATGATCTTACAAAAATGAATGAAAGTAAGCCTAGTTGTAATAAACAGGAAATGGTCAAATGTAATGAAAATACTACTGGAGGTGAAAATGGAGATATTAATAGAAGTCGTATTTGTGAGAATAATAACCGTGATAACGAAAACGATAATAAAACACAAGGAGAGTGGTATGACGAAAAAAATAATAAAAAATTTAATTTAAAAAATGTTATAAATTTAAATAATATGTTTAAAAGCTTTAGAAATAAAAAAAACAATCAGAATAATAGTAGTGGATATTCAAATAAAAACAACAGTGTAAATAGTTATGTTATATCTGCATCTGAATACTGTGAAATCTGTGATGAACGCTTAAAAAATGTGGTACTATATCCATGTATGCATGGAGGTTTCTGTGAAACTTGTGTTAGATTAATGATATGTAGTTCTTTAAAAATTAACGACTCACATCCTAGTTGCCCTTTGTGTAGAGACCCAATTCAAAATGTATATAAAATAACGTATGAAAAAAAAAAAAAAATTGTCGAAGCTGTTACCTTATTGAATATAAAATCGAAAAACTGAATATTATTGCGAGCGTCAGCGGGTATGTAAACAAATCTGAATTAATATATTATCTATAATATAGGTTTTTTTTTATTTTTTTATTTTTTTATAAGTTTATATACATGTTTTTCATTTAAAAAGTTACTACATTATTTATAACAAAAAAAGAAAAAAAAGAAAAAAAAGAAAAAAAAGAAAAAAAAGAAATATTATTTATTTTGTGCCAGGATATATAAAATATATATATATATATATATCTTCTTCCGAATTTTACTTCTGCTTTTTGATTTATGCTATGTGCTTCTAATTTATGCTTTTTATTTTTGCTTTATGATTTACGCTTCTCATTTTTGCTTTATTATTTACCCCTTCTCATTTTTGTTTTTTGATTTTTTTTTCTTTAGTTTTTTCATTTTATTATTATTTTTTTTTTTTGTTGCTTGTAAGCTTTTAATTAATGCAATTTCATATGCTGTATTTTTACTTAAAACTGTATAGTAATATGTGTATGCATATATGCATGTACATGTAAAAACACTTAAATACAAAAAAAAAATAAAAAAAAAAAAAAAAACTAGTAAATATTTATTGTACAGACAATATAAATTAAAAACATGTGTCAGCATTTATGTGTTGCTCAAAATTGTACATACTCCCATGTACATATATATAATAATGCTATTAACAACTAACACTTTAGATTAACCCATAAAGTGCTAACGTTATATATATATATATATATATATTAACTTTTTTATATCTTGGACCACCCAAACTAAAATGATGTGTTATATTGGTTTCTTAAACTGAGTTTTAAATATAAGATTTAGTCTTTAACTTTTGGCCAAATTATTTAATCAAAGGATTTTAAGACCTAAATGATATGTATATGGATGCGTATATAAAAAAAATATATAAATAAAAAATAGTGTATATATATAGTTAGTTAAATGTAATTTATGTCATAAGCACATTTATATTGATTCAGTATTTGTGAGCAATAATCATGCAAATAAACTTATACATATATAGCAGCGGGTACATATTTACATAGGTATAAAAAAAAAAAAAAAAAAATCAGCTTTAAGTTCATTGTTATAACCTTTGCTCGAATTTTCCTTGCTTGATCAAGATTGTTCTCTAAAAATGTAAAAAAGGCGTTTAAACAAAAATCCAAGGGTATCTAAAGTGGAGGAAAAAAAAAAAAAAAAAAAGTCATATTTTATGTGTTTATGCATATACATATATATATATATATATATATGTGGATACATCTATATGTTTACACATGTTCTTGAACATTACAATACTCATGCACCTCTTTCCTTCTTCTTTTTTTTCTTTTTTTAAGTTACATATATATATCCAAATGTGGATGATAAGTAAATACTTGGTCCATCATAAATTACCAGAGGAATTGGCGTTTCATGGTTTTTTAATAATTTTAGACAATTTTCTAACAGCCATTTATCTGCATCATTTTTTAAATGCATTCCACATAACCTTTGGATAGCTATTTGTTTTTGATGTTGTTTAATATTTTTATGAAAGTAAATTAAATTCGGATTAAATCCATTATTAATTATTTTATAACTTTGGTCTATATTTTTTTGATAATAATTATTTTTACTTTCGAGCTGAGGAAATTTTTCTTCTGCTATTTTATTAGCAACTTGATTGATTTGTTGTATTTTCACTTTTTTTCGTTTTTTATTTTTTATATTTTGATATTTATATAGTAATTTTTTTTTAATATAATAAAAATAATTTTTTTTCTTTTGTATTAATTCGACTGTTTCTTCAGATGGTTGATAAAGTGCTTGTGTGTTTTTTGTATAATACATTAAATCATCCCATATTGAATTTATATGGCTGTTTTGGTTCTTTTTTTTGTTAGAGCTGTGAGAAAGGTTATCAATAATGTTTTCATCATTAACATCATCAGTTTCTAGTCCATTTTCTAGTCCAGTTTCAGAAAGGTTTATACTTTTACTAGACTCGTTTGTATTTTTTATTTTTCCTAATGCATTTTGTATATCATATATTAATTTAGCGATTATATTTTCTTTTTGTTCAAAAGTTATATTATTTGTTACATTTTGTAATTTAATAGTAAAATTTTTGTATCTACCCTTTAGTATAACATTATTAGAATTTACATATTGTTTGAAGAATATAATTTTTTTTTCTATGAATATATTATTTTCTTTATCCTTTACAGGTGTACACAAAACGTCTATATATGAATTTAAAATGCTTAATGAATCATTATTTATTTTTTTTAATTCATCTGGTAAAGTATGAGCTAAGTCAGGGTGAACTTCTTTGTAAAAAAAAGCTAGCATCTTTCTTGTGCTTTTTCGAAATATAGTTGATTCATATTTGCGCACGCTAACAAATTGAAATGAATATTTTTTATTTACTATATAACTGTTATGCCAGCTGAAAAATGTTCTAAGCCTTTTCAACATCACATTACGTCACATAGTAGGTGCAGGTGTGCGTGCAACAGTTGAAAATTAAGTTATATGAAGTTATGTGATGTTATGTGAAGCTATGTGAAGTTTTTTTTTTTTTTTTTTTTTTTTTCTATTCTTTAGAAAACCACAATAGAGATTGAAAGTGTGCTTTCACAAATGAAATGGAAAAAAGCAAACAAATAAATGAGTAAACTGAGTAAAATAAGTTAAAAAATACTTGCGTTACATATATATGTGATATATATGTGAAGAACACAACTAATTATAAGATGGACTGGTTTTTAAAGTTTAAATAGCATCATAGTTTTATAAAAGCATATTACATTAAAACTATGTAAAAAAAAAAAAAAAAAAAAAAAAAAAAAAAAAAAAAAAAAAAAAAAAGAAGCTAATCGTTTTATGCACAGAAATTGAATGTACAATATGTATATAGATAAAACATATATACAAATGTTAATTCCTTATGTGTTTTTAATTTTTCCGTACAAAATGGTAAAAATTAGAACATATTATTTTTGTTTTACTTTTAGCTTTGAAATATTATTTCTCTTTTATCACATACTTAACAAGTATGTACAAATTTATATACATATATACATATATATATATATATATATATATATATATATATATATATTAAGTAGTTTTCCTTGGTATTAGTTGCTTCCGTTTACCTTCACATTTGCCACTTGCTTTAATAAAAAACATATAGAAAAAAGTCAAGGTAAATTTTTATTTTATATACTTCTTTTTTTTTTTTATTTTGCTTGTTATGAGTTTATGTTATTTTTTAATAACACAAAAAAATTTAAGATAAAATGAAACATAATGTGAGAAAGCATGTGAGAAAGCATGTGAGAAAGGAGAGAGAAAAAAAAAAAAATAAATAAAACAAAGTGCAATTTCTTTAAATGTCACATAAAGTATACATGTTTGTAATATAGTTAAAACGCAAAATAATGCTTTAGTGGTAATAAAAAAAAAAAAAAAAAAAAAAAAAAAAAAAAATAAGTTGCATAAAAGTATAAATGTATTAAAGCATTGATATGTAAATATATAGGATCTATATGCATGAGAATTCCACGGGTTAAGTAGTTAAATGTTTGTACATATTTGGAATGTTTATACTTGCGTTCCCTTTTCTTTATGTTTTTTTTTTGGAAAAAAAATTATTTCGAAAGTTGTAACTCTTGTAGATTTTTTCCAACTAATGTATGTATTTCCATATATTTATAAACACATCTATCAACACAACTCGTTTCTCCTACTGATAAAAATGTATCATTTACATCGGGTATACACTTCCCCCAACAAGCGTTTTGCATTCTTTTAAATAAATCGGACATACCTAACAACTCAACAACTGTACTATTAACATCACTTACACCTTCACTCATTATGTTTTTAGTAGAAAATTGTTTTTAATTGTTAATTCTTTTTTGGATATGTGTCTATAACAATAAAAAATATAAACGTCATAAAAAAATAAATGCCATAAAAAATGTAAACGTCATAAAAAAATAAATGCCATACAAAAATAAAGGCCACAAAAAACAAATGAACCTCAAAATAGTCTACTTTTATTGTTGCATGCCACGGAGTATAATCCTTCGCGTATGTATATGTATATATATGTATATATATGTATGTATATGTATGTATATGTATGTATATGTATATGTATGTATGTATATGTATGTATATGTATGTATATGTATGTATATGTATGTATATGCATGTATATGTATGTATATGCATGTATATGTGCCTAAATGTATGTATATGTACCTAAATGTATGTATATCTCGCCTTTAGCCCTTTTTTTTCGTAAGTTTTTTTTTTTACTTATCCTTTGATATATTTCTTCGGTACGCGGTTTCTATTTTTATAACTTTTTTCAAACAAATGTATTTATAAAAAAATAAAGTCAACTCTTGATAAAAGTATTTGATTAAAAGTGATAAATAAAATAAAAGTAAACACGTGGGTGTTTAACAATTGATAAATTGACCAAATAAAATAAATAAAATAAAATAAACGTAGAACAATTTTATCTATTACTATTGTTAGCTTTATTTTTATTGTTACTTTGTTTGTTAATAAAAGAAAACTATTGCTAAATCTTATTAAGTTTAAAAAAAAAAAAAAAAAAAAAAAAAAAAAAAAACAACGTATGTATATATGTATATGACATATATGGATACGTATACATAAATATAAGTACTGTACAATACAAATGCGCTAGTGTATATATATATATATATATATATATATATACATACTACGCAATTATACACTGTGTGAATCGTTTTTTTTTTTTATTTTTTGAACTTATATTCACGTTTTGTAAATGCATAAATGATTTGTATACACAATGGCTATTAAGGTTTTATAGCATATGTGGAAAAGGAAGAAAAATATATATATATATATATATATATATACATATATGTATATATGTATATATGTTGCAAAATAAAGGAAATAAAAACTTGGATGGCTCGTGTTTGATTTATTTTTTGGATTTTTTGTTTCGTTTTGCCAGTTTTCACAATTTTTTAAGTTTGGCATTTTTGTTTTGTTTGCCATTTTTACAATTTTTACCACTTTTACAATTTTTACCACTTTTACAATTTTCACCATTTTTACCATTTTTACCATTTTCACCATTTTTACCATTTTCATCATTTTTACCATTTTCATCATTTTTACAATGCTTTCAAATTCTTACCACTTTTACAATTATTAACATTTTTGTTTCGTTTTGTTTCGTTTCGTTTTGTTTTGCTTTTTTTTTGCTTTTTTTTGCTTTATGCTTTTCACCAGTGTAAACAACATTCCCATTTGTCAATATATTATCAAAAGAAAAAAAAAGGTCTTTTTTTTGTATCTGTTAAAAAAAAATAAAAAATGAATAGTTATATGCCTCAAAGTTTCGATGAAATATTAATAAACAAAAATGACAAGTTAAGTATTTTGAATTTTTTTTTAAATTTAATAAAATTTAACAATGATCCTATATTAAGTAAAGAGTTAGAAAGCTTATCCAACATCAGACAAGATATAAATGTATTAAATTTGAAAAATGTATGTGTTATTTTAGGAGTACCAGGAAGTGGTAAATCTACTTTAATAAAATACTTATGTGATAAATTAAATATGCGAAAATTTTCTTATGAATCTATGTCACAAGAGAGTATTAATTTCATTAGAAGTGTTAATAATGAGGGGGAAGATGCAAATTATTATTACTATCACCCTTATAATGACTTTTTGTTATTTTATAATTGCCAAGTAGGTAAAACAGACAAGTTAAAAATAAATAATGAAAATAAATATCAATGGAAAGACCATCAAGAAATGTTAAAAAAAGAAAAAAAAAGCTACACTAATAAGACAGATATATCAGTTGAAGATGTGTTGGGTGATAATAGTGACTGTACTAATAATCTTCACACTATTAGTGGAAACTGCGGTTGGAGAAGTAACAGTTATAATACCCATAGTAATAATACCCTTACGAACTTTCATAACAAAAGAAAATGCTATGATGGTATACAATCAGATTGGTATTTAAATAAGTTTCCCAGACTGGGTTCTGGTACAAATAATACATTTACAAGTAATAAAAAATTAACAATTAATATTAATGATTATATTTTGGAAAAAAACAAAATTTTAGAAGTTCTACTTGAATGTAATAACATTAGTTATAAAATGAGTAAAGGATTTTTAATGCTTTATAAATTTTGTACAAACATAATCAACAGCTTGGTTCAGACTTGTTTGTATATTGGAAAAGAAAACAGTAATTCGAAAGAAAGAATGTATACAAATTATAATAAGAAATTACATAAGTGTTGTTTAGTAACTGATGATGTATGGTCTAAACTAATTAGATCGTTAATTAAGTCTAGTAATATAAAAAAGATATTTTTGGAATACTTTGAAAAAGTAAACAAAATAGAAAAATCATTTTTAATTGATATATTTGTTAATAGTGATTATGATGAACGAATAATTAGATGTATAAATCAGATGAATACATTAAGCGAAGAAGCAAATAAAGAATTACTCGAATCAAATGAAATAAACAATATTGTAATTGAGAATTTACAAATATATAATAATTTGAAAAAAAAAATAAATGATGATTTTTATTTTATTGGTGTGTTAAAAGAAGAATTAAACAAATTTATGAAAAAGAAAAACATAAAACATATAATCGAGTATATTATGTCAGAAAAAAAGCTAATAGAAAAGGTATTGTTAGAAAAGGGAATGACAATGGGTACAAACTTTGGTAGTGATGTACAAAATAATAATGAAATGGCATTAACCAATGTATATAATTTTGTAAATTTTGAAAATAGTTTTGTATCGGAAGCAGGGGAAGGAGTAGGAACAGGGGAAGGAGTAGGAACAGGGGAAGGAGTAGGAGCAGGGGAAGGAGTAGGAGCAGGGAAAGGAGTAGGAGTAGGAGTAGGAGTAGGAGTAGGGGAAGGAGTAGGAGCAGGGGAAGGAGCAGGGGTAGGAGTAGGAACAGGGGTAGGAGTAGGAACAGGGGTAGGAGTAGGAACAGGGGAAGGGGAAGGAGTAGGAGCAGGGGAAGGAGTAGGAGAAGGGGAAGGAGTAGGAACAGGGGAAGGAGTAGGAACAGGGGAAGGAGTAGGAACAGGGGAAGGAGTAGGAATGGACACAGAAGAAATAAAAAAAAAACCAACAATGGAAAAAATAAAAAGTAATGATTATTACAATGATAATGATGTAAGTACCAAGAATAATTTATTAAACGAAAGAATTAATAAGTGGATAGAATCAAATAAACCAAAAATAGCAATTACAGAGGTAATAACAAAAAATAACTCAAATGATAAATTAATGGAATATTTTAAAATAAGGAATCTATTAAATATAAGAGGAAACAAAATAAAAGAGTTGTTAAAAAAAGTACGTACTGGGAAAAAGTATTACCATATTAAAATTCATATAGATGAAGATATGGAAGGAGTTAGTAAAAGTTATGTAAATACTGGTGGGGAATATATAAATGGTCTGAGTGAGAATTATAATTTGAATGAGAGTTCTAAACAGTATGACAATTCAAAATCACATGATAATTATAACAATAGTTTTCCTCTTGGAGATAAGTCTTTAGAAAACATGATTTATTTACAAGTAATAAACAAAATGAACACAAATTTAGTTAATAACTTAAATTTATGTAACTTATTAAAAGAATCCATTATTTGTAATCTTTTTATGAGTAATTGTATATCAAATATAAATATAATAAATTATATAATTTTAATGTATTTAAAAAATGAGACAGCTAATACATTAATTAAAAATAATAATACGCGTAAAAGAATAGATGAAAATTGTTTTGATTCACATCACAATTTTGACTTAAACAAAAATTATAATCATCTATTGGATGTACCTATTTGTTTAAAAACACCTATGGGTTTAAAAACACATATGGGTTTGGGTGATAACCACATTAGTAACAATAACGATGGTATGTATAATAATATAAAATATATAAGTAACAAAATGGAAAGTGAAAAAATAGAAACAGAAGAATTGAGCCCAATAAATAGTAACAGCTCATCAAACAATAATAATAATGATAGTTATAGTAACATGGATAGTAGTACAAAAGGATACAACAACAGAAGTAATTACATAGATTCCTACTCATATGAGGTGAATCATAGCCTTTTTGATTTATCCAAAAAAACTATTGCTAAAATTATGAATTATTCGATAGAAATATACAAAATACATAATCGAATAATAAATAATTTTAAAAAATGTTCTGAAATATTAAGAGAAACAAATTTATTAATAAACAAAGAGAGTATCATAAATAAAAGACTATTTAATGTTATTTTAAAAAGTATAACTAAAAATGATTATATAATTAACTATTTTTTGATTGATTCAGTATATTCTTCTTATGTTAATAATGTTAATAATGTTAATAATGTTGATAGTGTTGATAATGTTAATAATGTTGATAGTGTTGATAGTATTGATAATAAAATAAAAAATATATTACTAAACACTTATATGTATAAAAATTTTATGAACATAAATTTAAAAAAAAATAAAGAAGAAGATAAAGAAAAAAATTATTATAAAGAACATTATATAAATACGCATGCCGTTATTATTGATGAATTGCCAATTTCTGAATTAGAATATTCTGAACAATTTAGAAAAAGTTGTGTCCATTCAATACAATTTATTTTTAATCGAGTAGACCATTGTAAAGATAATTATTTAAAGAGATCTACCCAACAGATGGAGCAAAAAAAAAAAACAAACAAACTATCACAATCAAGTTGTGATACAATACATCCCATGATAATTTTTATTGATTCTTTTGAACAAATAAAAACTGTTAATACATTATTAGGAATAGATATAAACCATTCTCCTTATGTTCATTTTGTTAAATTAAAAAAAATACATCCTCCATATTTGTGTAAAACATTATCAGATAAATATTATTGTAGAATGATTAATAAAAATAAACTTATAAAAGAGATTATTAAACTATATTCATATAATTGTAATGGTGATATTAGATCTTGTTTTAATGCCTTAGATTTATTAAGCAGAGTACCCGAAATTAATAAAATGGATCTTAATGACATTTATTATTTTTCTACTCTTTTTCAAAATGATATATTTTATTTTGTAAAAAAGGTTTTATTATGCGAAAAAACGTATGAACTACCTACTAAAAAAGATTATTCTATACAAAATGAGACTAAGTTGAATAGTATATTAAATTATCAACAGTATATTACGCCTGTTTTGAATCTAAACGATAGTAGTATAGCTACTACTACTGCTACTACTACTGATACTACTGTTACTGATACTACTACTACTGATACTACTACTACTGATACTACTACTACTACTGCTACTAATACTACTACTACTACTACTGCTACTACTACTACTACTACTACTACCATTTCTGATGATACAAATCGTAGTAACATTTTTTATGATAACAGTTATGAATTTTTTTTCGATGATAACTCGTTTAAGAGTGATTCCATTATACATCATCAAAAACAAGAGAATTTGTTACATAGTCATAAAGAAATGAAAAACAAACAATATGATCAAACATATTTATCTATAAATATTGAAAACTCAAATTATGATAAAAATATGTTTTTTATACCTAAACTTAGTAATAGTATTATAAATAATAAGGAACTAATGGGTGATATTATTAGTGATAAAAATTATAACAGTTATGAAAATCATAGTAATGATTTTACTTCTGTTTGTATCAGTTCGAATTATAGTAATGACAGTAACATGAGCAACATTACTTGTAGTAACGATAGTACTATTGCCTGCAATAGCAATAGTATTTTTTCTTATAGTAACAGTAGTAACAGTGGTAACATTGGTAACAGCAGTAACAGTAGTAATAATAACAGAAGTAACAGTAGTAATAATAACAGAAGTAACAGTAGTAATAATAACAGAAGTAACAGTAGTAATAATAATAAAAATGATAATAATAGCGTAAGCTATAAAAATAATAGTAACATCTACTGTAATAAATCTCGTCCAACAAACTTAGACCAGTTTACAATTTATAAAGAATTAGATGAAAAAGCAAATATGATGAATATATATAAAAAATTTCAAGTATTATCTTTATTAAGAGAAAATTTATTTGATTTTTATAAAAACTGGAATGACATAAGTTTATTATTTAATCATTTAAGTATTATTGATTATTCTTTTCGTGGCATTGATTGTTCTAACTATCTCATGAGAAAATCTTCTATGAATTTTAATGACGATATTACTCATAGATTTATAAACGAACACTTTTTATTAACATATAGGTATTATATAATTTGTAATAGTAATAGTAATAGTAAAAGTAGTAGTAATAGTAGTAGTAGTAGTGGTAAAGGTAAAGAAAATGGCATTGCATTACAAAACGTGTGTATATCTGAGGACTTAAAAAAAGGTTATAAAATAAAAAACAGTTTCAGAGACAATTTATTATTATTACAGACGAACATAAAAAATAAAAAAGAACAACAACAACAACAACAGCAACAACAACAACAACAACAGCAACAACAACAACAACAACAACAACAACAACAACAACAACAACAACAACAACAACAACAACAGCAACAACAGCAGCAGCAGCAGATAGAATATATAAAACAAAAAACTAATACCATGAACAACTTTTATATTTTTAAAACAGACGCTATGTATAAATACTATCATCATTTTGGTATTATACGAAAAAAATTATATTATAGATATATAATGATTGTAATTAAAAAAGCTGATAATCGTTTAGGTAACGGATCTAATTGTATGGATGCCAATGGAAATAATGATTTTATAATTAATGAACACGAAAATAGTTATAACAATAATGACTATGATAGTTTTTGGAATAATATCGATGGTAAAAGTGATGGTGATAGTGGTGGTGATAGTGGTGGTGATAGTGGTGGTGATAGTGGTGGTAAAAGTGGTGACAGTAGGAATGACAACTGTGACGGAAGATACAACAATAAAATAGACGAACGATACGACAATAAAATAGACGAACGATACGACAATAAAATAGATGAACGATACGACAATAAAATAGACGAACGATACGACAATAAAATAAACGAACGATACGACAATAAAATAGACGAACGATGCGATAATAAAATATATGAAAGATACGACAATAAAAGTGATGGGAGATGTTACGAAAATAGGTATGGTAGTATAAACCGTAGTAACAATTGTTCTAGTAGTGATAACAATAGTAACGAAAATCGTGCTATAATGAAATATACATTTTTTTTAAGCGGTAATTATGAACTGTTTTTTAGTTTGTTTCCATGTTATGTATTATTTATGATAGAATATTGGAATATTAGTTATGAGAAACAAAATAATAATATAAATAATGGTATAAATCGAAATGATTACATAAATGAAGTATATAATGAAATGTATTTAAATAAGTTTTGTGAATCACTTGATCACTTTAAACCTAATGTTATAAATAGTAATAAAAGACAAGAACATGTAAAAGAATTTATTGCATTTATTGAAACATTTATTACTCCTAAATTTATTGCTCTTTTTTTTCCTTCTTATTTACAATATTTAAAGAATGGTACGAAACAAAAACTAAATGTTAAAAACTTAATAGGTAATGAAGCAGAATCTATACAAACTTATTTAGAAATGAAAAAACTCCTTGACTTTCATGATGTACAGTTGCATGATTATTTTTTTTACTATTAATATATGTTACTGTTACCATTTTTGTCTTTATTATGAATAGCACTGTTTTTGTAGTTACTATCGTGATTATCATTTTGCTTATATAGTTTGATTATACATTTGTTTTTTTTTTTTTTTTTTTTTTTTTTTTTTA
>CABPSV020000227.1:0-12500 GCA_902459845.2 Hepatocystis sp. ex Piliocolobus tephrosceles
TGTAGAAGCACGCATAATGCATGTGTTAAATCACGTATTGCTATAAGTTATAATATATAATACTATTTTTTTTTTTTTTTTTTTTTTTTTTTTTTTTTTTTTTTGCTTTACCATGATAAGGTCGAAAAATACAGACCCAATGTGCTAAGTGATATAATTTCGCATGAACAAGTCATAGCGACAATACGAAAGTTTGTGGATAAAGGTGAATTGCCACATTTACTTTTACATGGCCCACCAGGAACAGGAAAAACTTCAACGATCTTAGCTGTATGTAAAGAATTATATGGTGAATCTCAAAGCTCATTTGTTTTAGAATTAAATGCATCTGATGATAGAGGTATAAATGTTGTTAGGGACCAAATAAAAACGTTTGCCGAATCAAAAAATCATTATACTACTTGTGAAAAAACAACTTTAAAGTTAATAATTTTAGATGAAGCTGATCATATGACATTTCCTGCACAAAATGCAATGAGAAGAATAATGGAAAATTATGCAAAAAATGTACGTTTCTGTTTATTATGTAATTATGTAAATAAAATAACACCAGCTATTCAATCAAGATGTACTGCTTTTAGATTTTCCCCTTTAAAAGAAGATTCTATAATGGGTAAAGCAATAAATATTGCAAAATCTGAGAATGTAGACCTTACACAAGAAGGCTTAAAAAGTCTTATACAAGTTGGACATGGGGATATGCGAAGAATATTAAATTGTTTACAGGTAGTATCATTAAGTCATAAAAATCAAACAATCGATGAAAATGTAATATTATCAACTTTGGATATACCTTTACCATCTGAAATAAAAAATGTATTAACACATTTTACCAAAAGTTCTATGAAAGAGTCATATGAATTTGTTCAACAATTACAATATACTAAAGGTTACTCAATTAAAGAAATTATAACTGCTTTGTATGAGCTTATTTTAACATATGATTTCCCAGACTCAGCTATTTGTTTGTTACTCAAAAATTTCGGAGAATTAGAAGAAAGGTGTACATCAGGAGCTAACGAGAAAATTACATTATCAGCTTTAATTGGTGCCTTTGTTGAATTCAGAAATGAACTATTCAAGTTAAAATATGACCTTAGTAATGTTTAAGTTTTTTATACACTCCTGTTGTGTTGGTGAGTTGCTTAAGTGTATGTATGTGTTTATACGTATGTATATATATATATATATATACATTTAAATATATTTGCGTACATTTTATATATATAAATAAGAAACCTGAACACTTCATGCAATTTTCGCAAATACTATTGAAATATTATATTTTTAACCGCAACACATTTAAAAATAAAAAAAAAAATTACAAAGTAAAAAAAAAAAGAAAAAAAAAAAGTGTTAACATGGCAGACGCATAAATTAGCATAAAAAACAAAATTGAATAAACATTTACACTCTTTGTTTATTTATACTTGAAATGACCTATTATTTATTATTAACAATAATAACTATATACATATATATGTATGTTATAATTTTATATGTATATTAGATATATATGTGTATAGTCAAAAAACATTTAAAAAAAGGTTCTTTAAATTGTACAGAATAGAAACATTTATATTATATACACCATGATTACGTATTTTTACATTTAATTTAACCAAACGGAGATTAAAACAGTCGGCTTTTGTTTTTCAAAACTTTCATTAAATTTTTATGTGTTTATTCATTCATTTATCCGCTTATTCACTTATTCAACTTTAAAGCAAAGAAAATTTTTTTTTTTTTCGACATGATTTTACTTTTTATCAATATACAATTATAAAAATGATATCTTCTTATGATATAAAATCTTTGTTTCGTAATTCTTATAATTTATATAGTTTGCATGAATATATTTACCATCAAACTTTAACATTTGGAATTTTACTCACATTTTTTACTTTTTTTCCGCATTTTTTATTTTTTTTTTTGACAATTTTCACTTTTTTTTGACAATTTTCACTTTTTTTTGACAATTTTCACTTTTTTTTTTTTTTACTCTCTTTTTTTAAAAATATTTACATATTATAATATATATATGTACTACAATAGTTGATTTTATTATTGAAATTTAACTTATTTATCTATTTTTAGTTTATAAGCATCATTTCGTATGTATAGCTTTATATGAAGAAAAAAAAAAAAAAAAAAAAAAAAAAAACAGATATTAATATTTACTTTTTTAAATACAAAATTTGGTATGTCTTTTTTTTTATAACGTTTTTCTTCAATACTTTTATGCTTAATATTTCCTTTCTATTTATATATATCATATACAGTTGCTTTTCTAATATATATATATATATATATATATTTTTTTTATGCTAATAAAGGTAAAAAGAAAGAATCATAACAAGTAATAGAGAAAAACGCGAAAATTTAATCGAATGTTTAACAAAAATAGACGATATCTTAAAGTACCAAGAAAATTTAAATACATGTTCTGGTATTAAATAGCTACGTATATGAGTTTATATTAACATGTGTAAAATTATTGGGAAAAAAAAACACAATTTATTTTGCATGAATTAAACACATACGTAACGCATTATACATATAATCATTAAATTAATAAATAAATAAATACCTTAAAGGTAATTTATATATATATATATATATGTACATTTTTGTAAGTAAATAAGTATGTATATAAAGAGCTGGACAAAGAAAATTTAAGCCCTTCATCTATAAAAGAGCAATAATACAAACCAAATAGGAATAAATCGTAATATGCGGACGTCATATATATATATATATATATATATATATGCACAGCCGAGTGAATTATCAATCAAAAAAAAAAAAGTTTAAAATTATATATATTTACATTATAAAAAAACATTTGAGACAATTTTTTTACATTTTTTTTTATTTTTTTTTATTTTTTTTTATTTTTTTGTGGGGATGGTGGAAATAAACATAAATACTTCTGTTAATACCTTCACTATTATATTATTACCTTTACCATATTCTTATCTTTAAGTAAACAATTACCTACGCACACAGTATATACACGTTCATACAATAACACGATCACACGTTTATATACTCGTATATGCTCATTTTGTATGTAAGATCTTAAGAGTAACTCTTACAACATTTACAAATTGCGCTATAACTCTTTAAAAAAAAAAAAAAAAAAAAAAAAAAAAAAAAAATGAAAGAAATGAAAGAAATAAAACATGCTGATGTAAAACATTTTTTGGATACCTACTACACAGGTAACAAATTAAGTTCCGAGTTAACGGAAGTATTTGATTTTTACGAAAGGAATAGTCACAAAAACAATTTTTTTAAAATATTTGAAGAATATTTAGAAGAATATAATAAACGTATAATAAAAGATGAAAATATGTTAAAAGGCATTGTAGTATATAATTATGAGTATGTAAAATTATTTAATAATGAATTAATTGTTAAATCAGGAGTAGAATGTAATAATAAATATAATTTTTATGTTAATTATATTAATAGTATAGACGAGTATTATAAATTTTTAGGACTTGATTCTTCTATTATTTCTGATTGTATTAATAAAAAAATTACATTTTTTAGTGAATTATATACTATGTATATAGAAAAATTAAATTTAAACATACAATTAAATCCAATTTTAAATATGGATGAAGAAGAAAGTTATATTTTTGGTCGAATATATACTGATAACGATATAAAAATAAGTGAAACAAATATTATATTAGAAGGGAATATAGATATTAATAATGGAAATAAAACACAACTATTAAATATAAATAATATGAAACGTATATGTTTTTTTTTAGGCCAAATATTAACTATAAAAGGTAAAAAAGAAATTAATCAATTTAGTACAAAATACTATGTTAGTGATATACATGCAGGTTTACCTACATTTTTAAATGCAAAATTGAATATAGATTTTTTATTGAAACATTTTAATTGTAAGGAAATAGAAGAAGATAATAAAATAGAAAAGGTTTATAATCAGGACCATATAATACAGTCATATAATAATGATAATATACATATCATGATATGTAATGGATATACATATATAGATAATGAGTATAATGATAATTTAGATAGTTTTTTAAAAATTGTAAATGAAAAATTACCACATGTAGTTATTATTTTAGGTCCCTTTTTATATATTCGTAGTAATGAGACCATACAAAAAATTGGTGATATTAATGTTATATATGAATCTATTTTTAATAAAATTATAAAAGTAGCAAAAAAAGAATCTTTAGAAAAAACACAGTTTTATATAATACCATCTTTATATGATCCAATTAATATTTATCCACTACCCCAACCTCCTTTTTTTTATGAACAAAATTATAATAATATGAACTTACAAAATGTACATTTTTTATCTAATCCTAGCTATATTTATATTAATGAAATAAAAATAGCTATAACATCATGTGATATCATTTATGATTTATCAAGTAACTTATTATGTAGACCTAGTGAACTAAAATTATTTTTTTTATGTGAACAAATAATTAAACAACTATCTTTATTTCCTGCATACCCATCTGAATATAATATAGAAATTACCAAATTTAAAAATCTTTTATTTCAACCAAATAAAATACCAGATATATTTATTTTTCCTTCTTTCACTAATCAAAAATCATATGTTCAAGAAGTACATAAAAAATTATTTATATGTCCTTATTCTATTGATATAAAAAAAGCACAACCATGTAATTTCTTTTCAAATATTTATATATTACCCCCAACGGATTCACAAGAGTTGGTAAAAAGGGTTGTTCTCGAAAATATAATGGTTAGCGATAACAATGAAACCGAATGAAAAGAAAAAAAAAAAAAAAAAAAAAAAAAAAAAAAAAAAAAAAAAAAAAAAATTGTTAAAGGGGGGAAAAAGCAAACTTCAGAAAATGCTACTAAATATGTATATATACTGATATACATACATATAGGACATACATATATACATGTTGCAAAAAAAAAAAAAAAATAGCTAACATTTTTTTTTTTTTTTTTTTTTTTTTTTTTTTTACTTATCTTTAATTACAATTATTCTTAAAAAAAAAAAAGTAAAATTATGCAAAAAAACAACGACATAAAAAACGATATAAAATTATGTAAAAGCAGCAATTTTTTTATATATACATTTTGACAATTGTTCTATAAAAAAAAAAAAAAAAAAAAAAAATCAAATTTCTTAAGTGATAAAAAAAAAATTACATTACTTTATATATACAGATGTGCCAAAAGTTGTTATATAGTGACAATTTTAAAATACCTCTTTTTTTTTTTTTTTTTTTTTTTTTTAACAATGTTTACTTGTAATTTTTTAACACTATTATAATTTATTCTATTTTATTTTTTTTTTATTTTTTTTTTATTTTTTTTTTATTTTTTTTTTTATTTCGTTATCATTACAACTTATATAAAGAACATACAGAGCCGCTTTACGTTTTAAACAAAACATAAATATATATATATATATATATATACATATACGTATGTATAATTATATATGCGCTTGATTAAATATCTATCTATTTTTTTTTTTTTTTTTCTCTCCGCTTTTTGATTTACTCGTTTTACCTAATTTAAAGTTGAATAAAAACATGTAAATAGAAAAAAATAGCATATTCTTAACTTTATTTAATATAAAAAATAGGAAGGAAGCTTTTTTTTTTTTTTTTTTTTTTTTTTTTTTTTTTTTTTTTTTGAACATAAACCATTTTTATAATAAAACATTTTAAAAGGAATTATAAAACAAGTTATAAAAGGAATGCTTGAACATACCTTTAAATTTATTTATAAAAATAATACAATGCGGTAGCATTATGATATGTATATATGTATATACGTATATGTATATATATGTCAACATATTTAGATTTATGTGACCTATATATGCTTAGATAACTGATATGTAAATGCATATATAACTGAACTTATAAATGTCTAGATAACCGATCTGCACATGTATAAATAATCAAACTGTACATACTTAAATAATCAAACTGCACATGTATAAATAATCAAACTGTACATACTTAAGTAACCCCAAAACTCAGTATGTTTATATGACCAAACTGAGCACGTAATTATATAGCCAAGAAGGAATACAAAAAAAAAAAAAAAAAAATAAAATAAAATAAAAAGAATGAGTAATGCACATAATCACGATGAACACAGCTGGAGAAGGAGTATCAGTAACACACTGCGTAATAAATCAAATTTTTTAAAGGGTAATGTTAATAATGCTAAAAGTGGAACTCTAAAAAAATTCGTTCCCAAAATAAATAATATAAAAACTGAAAATGTACGAAATGACGATGAAGTAGATAAAATAACCGAATGTTTAAACAGTACAGATATTCAAGAATTAATAGAAAAAACTATTACATATGACAAAATAAAAGAAACAGATACCGATGATAAAAAAAAAAGTTTTAACAATAATATGAATAATGATCTTTTAAAAAATATAGATAACAGTCTAAATAACCAAATTAATAATATTAACGTAAAAAATAAATTAAAAGACGATAATAATATACTTTTAAAAGAAGAAAAAGGAAATATTAAAAATTCTATTAATATTTATGAATTAAATAATATAAGTAAAAATATTTATTATAATAAAAAATATACTACTACTAATGCACATTTTTTACCCTTGACTTTACCATTTTTTGTAGAATCAGAAAAACAAAAAAAAACTAAACATTTATTTTCAAATAAAGATACATTTTTTTTCTACATCCAACTACCTAATATGTTACCAGAAGTTATTAAAAATGATGAAAAAGAAGATAAAAAAAACAATACATATAATGAGAATCAAAAAATAAAACAAAAAAAATTAAATAGTATGAAAGAGATAAAGGATAAAAAAGTAAATGTCCGAAACTCAACTAAAGATATATATGAAATTAGTAATTTAAATAAAATACCTAATGGTAAAATAGGAAAATTAATTATTTATAAAAACAAAAAAATGAAAATGAAAATGAATGATATATTATTTGATATAACTGAAGGGTCCGAATGTACTTTTTCACAAGAAATCGGTTGTTATATAAAAGAAAATTCAGAATTTATTTTTTTAGGAAACTGTGATAATAAATTAGTTGTAACCCCAAATATAGAAAAAATTTTAAATAAAAACTAATTTTGTTTTTTAATTTTTTTGAAAAAAAAAAAAAAAAAAAAAAAAAATGGATTATAAAATATGGTTCCATACGTTATGTTCTTATTAATTTATTCTTTTGATAGCTATTTATTTGTTTATTTTTTTTACTTGCCCATCAGTACACATTTATATAAGTACACAACCTTATAATTAAGTTAAAAAATTTTTTTTTTTTTTTTTTTCTTAGAATATTTAATTTTTTTGTAACTATTTTGTTTAGGTTAGCATGAAAACAACTATGTACAATTTATAGAATACAAAAAAATAAAATAAATAAATAAATTAGTATACTACAATATATATACATATATACAATAATACATATGTATATATACTGTTTTTTTAAAAAACAAAAGCACACATAACAATATGAACAATAAATAAGCCAAATATATAAAAATGACTCATACACAAACTTATTATTAAAACTCAAAAAAAGTTTAAACTTATATAAAAAAAAAAGAAAAAGAAATTATTATGCTAGTATTTTTTACTACAATTATTATTATTATTATATATACATTTTTTTTTATACATAAAATAAATAAATAAATAAATAAACGCAGTTTAACTTTAAAATTAAATAATATAGAAGCATGCACTAATATATAATAAAAAAAAAACACGTATTAATATAAACTAAAAAAAAAAAAAGTATATATTAGTACAAACTAAAAAAAAAAAAAGAAAACCCAAAACAGTAGTATATTTTGCTATTTGCTATTTTCAATTTTTTATTCATATTTAATATGAACGCATTTATAAGTTAATCATGAAATAGTATAAGGGCTCATTTATATTAACATGTTGTTTATTCAGTAAAGAGAATTTTAAAAAATTAAATTGTTGAAAAAAGCAAAATTATATAAAATTTATAAAAAAAACGTTGTATATGTTTTATAACCTTGAGATTTTTTTTTTTTTTTTTTTTTGAATTATTTCAATCGTTCCTATGATTTAATCATTTTTATTTTTTCTTATTTAAAAATATTGAACACATATTTTATTTTTTTTGAATGTGTTGTTTGTGTATGTTAAGATGATGGTTTTTTTGAATTTATTTATATTTGTTTTTTAATTTGGGATTTTTTTTTATAAAACAACATCATTAAAAGTTTGTTTTTATTTTATTTTTTTTTTTTATTCATATTTTTTATTTATATTTATAAGTAAAAGCCACAAACAAAGCCACAAACTGAACACACAAATCATATTGACAGAGCATAAGACATTCTAACATTTACTAGTGCATAAACATAAAAAAAAAATATATATTTTGTCAATGTTTAAATACATAAAAAAAATAAAATACTACTTTACTAGTGTAAACATAGGTAAAAAATATATAATATTACTTTACTAGTATATACATAGGTAAAAAAAAATATTACTACTTTTACCAGCATACAAATGGGTAAAAAAAAAAAAAAAAAAAAATGGCTTGATTATTTGTATTTATTTTCATCCATTTGTGTCAAATTTTATATATTTTTAAATTTTTTTTTTTTTTTTTGCATATGTAAAATTTAAATAAGGATAAAAAAAAATATTGTTAAATTATACAGATATGATATAATGAATGTTAATGAAGAAAAAAAAAAAAATTTACATCATTTATTTAGTAAAAATGATGAAGAAATTAGTAAAGTAAAAGATATTATGCAAGAAGTAGAACAGGTTTTACTTTTTTTTGCTAATAATAATAAAATATATTATAAATATTATGAAGTAGATGAAGATGATACTACATTACACTTTACAGAATATAATAATGTGGATGTAGGCAAACTTGTTTTTTACATAAATGACATTTTAAAAGTAATAATCTCTAAAATTAAAAAAATATATATATAAATTGTAAAATATATACATGTGTTATGTATAACTTATGAAATTAACATAAATTATAAAAAGAAATAAAAAAAATAAAACACTCAGTTTACATTTATTATAAAATTTTTTTTTCTTTTTTTAAGTTTGAAAATTTATTAGACATTATTTGGAATGAAAATGGTAGTAAATTCTTTGATCCGAATTTTTTAAATGGTATAAAAAAAAAATATATTTACACATATACATAATAGTTTATCTAGGTATATATATATATATGTATATGTAATATTTCTATTGTTTTGTCTGGCTTTTTTTGTCTGGTTACTTCTGTAAATGAAATTTTAGTAACACAATAAAACAAAGCAACGTTAGCAGAAATAACAGCCAAAATATATATCTTTATATACGTATTAATGTAGGAAGAATTCGACGTGTATACGATAATAATTTAATTTTATTACAACAAACATATAAAGGTTCATTCGGTAATGAAGGAAGATATTTTTACCTTTTAGCACAAAACACACAGGTATATATAAAATAGACAATGAAAACTAAACACTTTATGTATATTTTTTTTTTTTTTTTTTTTTTTTGTAACACTTTGCATAAAAAAAATAATAGCTTATTATTATATTTATCATACGCTGTGGTTAAATATAATATTAAATCACAACTTATTTTATTCACTATTTTTTTTTTAGCTAAATGCTAATACATATGTAATTTCTTGTGTGTCATTAAATGTTAATGACAATTATCCCAAAAATAAAAAAAAAAAATTTCATAATCCATTAGTTCCAAAAGTAAACAATTTTTCACTGGACTTGGAATGTGATGAAAATATAAAAAACTCAAAGTTAGTAAAGATGTTTATAAATTTATCTGGATATCTTATAGAAAAGAAAGATAATCATATAAAAGTTACATACGTGTGTTCGGTAATAATATGCTACCATATATACAAATAAATATATGAACATATACAATTTCGTGTATACATACATCTTTTTATTTTATGTTTCTTTTTTAAGCACCTAAAAGGAATTTGTATTATATAGTATATATATATATATATATATATATATATCTATTTATTTAAAACACAATAATACTGAACAATTAAATAATACACCACATACGTGTTTCCATCACTTTTTTTTAATTTATTTTTTTTTTTTTAGATTAATTTAAATACTTCCTCTTTAGTTCCGAATTTTCTTTTACGAGTAGTAAAAGCCAACACAATGATGAATGTAGCTACAATGAAACAAAAATCTTTTTGTAATAAAAATAAAATAATTCACACTGTATTTTTGATATGTATATATATGTGTATATTAAAGCAGTATGCAAAAAAAAAAAAAAAAAATTACAACATCTAATTTAAGAATAAATGTAATTTGTACAAATAAGTACTAAATATATATATGTATATATACGTATATGTGTACACGTATGTGCGTGCGTTTCGCATATATTAATTAATTACTAGTACTTATATTTGAATTCTTCTTTTTTGCTAAGAAAAAAATGATTATTTTTTAAATGTATAAAATAGTGTTTTTAAAGATATTTATTGATTTCCACTGTTGAAAATTTTTTTTTTTTTTTAAAAAACTGCTATCAATTCAGTTTTACTATTTATATAAACCATGAAAAGATTTATAAAGAATTCATGTTCTTACAAAAAAAAAAAAAAAAAAAAAAAAAATGCATGTATACCGTACATACATATACACATATGGTTATGCATATAGTTATGTATATAATTATGAGCATATGTTATTGTCTAGGTATTCATATTGTTTTATTTCCTTCTTTTTTTTTTTTTTTTTTTTCACTTTGTTTTTTTTTTAGGGGATGAAGATCATATCCTAACGTAAATTATTATTCAGTAAATAGTGGTTTACTTCTACAGGGTTAGTTTTGGCTAAAAAATTATTAACAGTATGTCTGCTGTGAATTTTTTTTTTAAGTTTGTCAAAATGCAAACTGAAAATATTCTAAAAAAAAAAGAAATATATACATATAAACATATATAAATATATATAATTTGAGAAAAAAATAAGGAAAGGAACACATTATGAAGAAAAGTAGAAATTGTGTAAATAAAACAACACAAAGCAATATCAGAAAAAAAATATATATGTGATTTTTAACATTTTGTGTTCAACAAAAAAAAAAAAAAAATAATGTTATATAAAATTGTAAGTAAAAATTGATACATATATGGAACTTTTTTTTTTTTTTTTTTTTTTTTTTTGTTTTAAGATATTGCTTTAATGTATGTAATGATAACAAATATGTAATGTTCGAATGTCTTATCACTTATACTTTTTTTCATTTCATTCACAAAACACGTAGATATGTATATGTATATATATGCGTGTGCTATTTTTTTTTTTTTTTTTTTTTTTTTTTTTTTTTTATATTACATCAAAAGATAAACTTTTGAAAATAACGCTTGGGAGTATTATTAAGGCCAGCCACGATAAACGTGTTAGGGTTTTTTTTTTTCTTTTTATGATCATTTTAAAATAAAATTATATTTTCTTTTAAATAAAGTTCTACTTTTGTTACCACTAAAAATATATTTAATTTTTTTTTTTTCTTCTTTTATTTTAAATATAAACTTGAAACTGAAACATATATTTAAAATGTCTTCAATTATGTATATTTAAAATATCGATATGTTATCTTATTGTATGTGCTATTTTAAAGTTGTTTTACAAAAAAATGGCGTTCATGTTTTTATAGTGGCGTAAAAAAAAAAAAAAGTATAAAATTTAAATAATAATTGATAGAGGAAACAAAAATTATTGATGTATATGTATGTATATATGTATATGTATGTATATGTATGTGGATGTATGTGGATGTATATGAATTACATGCATACTGAATATGTTTAAGCAAGTTTATGTAACATGTTTATTAATAAGCAATTCATACGAAACTTTTCTTTTAAACAATTTTACATCATAGAAAAATTAATTGTTTTAAAAAGCATAAACAAATATACATACATATATGTAATAACAGCTCATTTTTTTTTTTTTTTTTTTTACTTTCATAACTACTTTCATAACTACTTATATAACTACTTATATAACTACTTACATAACTACTTATGGGTATGTAAAAACATTATAACAATTTTTTAGCAATTTATTATTTTTTTTAGTTTTTGTTCATTATGTATTTAAAATTGGAGTCATACCAGTTTAATTTTTTTTTTTTTTTTTTTTTTTTTTTAAGTATAGTAAAGCTAATATATCTCAAAATAAAAATATTAAGTATTTATAAAAAAAGTATATATATATATACCACACATAAAACATAATATAATAATGACATATACACATGAATGTATGTATATGATTTATGTTTAAACGAATGATTACATAAAAAAAAATAAAAAGATCTGACAAAACATTTTGAATTATTTTAATTAAAAAATTTAAAACATAAATATAGCTATGAAGCTTTCTTATTTTTC
>CABPSV020000227.1:17500-22088 GCA_902459845.2 Hepatocystis sp. ex Piliocolobus tephrosceles
AATAATAATATTAGTAATATATTGCAATATAAAAAAAGAAGAATAAAATAAAATCCTACACACTCTTCTTTTTTTTTTTTTTCTTTTTTTTTTTATGTTATTGTATTATTTTATTTATTTATTTTTTTTTTTTTTGCTATTTATTTATATTTTAGTTTTGATTTACCTTTTCTAACAACTTCGTGTCAATTAAATAACCCGTTTTACTTATCATTATAAAATAATACACAATATATTTTAATATAAATGTAAAAAATAATATACATCCACATATAATTAAACTACCGTATTTATATAATTGTAACCATGTTATATTATCTACTTTTAATAAAAACATCCAGCAAGACAATATGATTAAGAAACAAAAACATAGTGTCTATAAAAAAAAAAAAAAAAAAAAAAAAAAAAAAAAATACATGTATACATATTTCTTTTTAAATTAAATCACAAATACTTTTTGTATAAATATATTTATATTTGAAGAGTACACTAGCACATAATAGAGTCGAGTTTCCATATATGTACATATTTTATCTGTTTATTTGTTTTTACTTGAAAAATAAAATTTAGTATAGCTGGTCCATTGCCCCAAAATAGGAATAATTGTTCGTGTTTATTCGGGAATGTGGTTTTATAAAGGAAATAATTTATTTTTGAAGGGTAAAGTGACTAAAAAAAAGATAAAAAGTTTAATTATATTTATGTATTTATATATACATATGTATGTACTGATAAACAATAGAACAAATTATTGAATCAACAAAAAAAATAGTAATTATTTGTCTTTCTCTCTGTATTTATGTATATATATTTATGTACATATATTTATGTATATATATTTATGTATATATATTTATGTATTTCCCACATACTTGTTGTTTTAATAATTTATAATAAGGAGTAATCTGGTTTATGTTTTGTTCGCACGAGTCCATATGATATCTATTGAGTAAATATTTTATAATATTTTTAGGTAATAATTTCCTGTCTATTCTATGCATCTGTAAAATGTTTCACATAAATAAAGTAAAAAAAAAAAAAATTAAATGAGCCTACTTTCATAAAACTGTTATTATTATAAATAGTATAAAAAACATACTTACATATACACATATATTTTTATGCTTATTTTATTTTTATCAAAAACATATCCATTTATTTTTGTATTTGTATATATTGATCATTTTAAGTTATATATATTTGATTATTTATTTTATTTTTTTTTTTTTTTTTGCTTTTTTACATAAATAAACAAAAAAATTAGTCCTCCTGCACACATAAGTGCTAACGAGTTTAAAAATATAACTTCTGCTTTTAATCTAATATTGAAATATGGCCTATAAAAAAATAAAAAATAATAAAAAAAAAAAATGGTGAATACTGAGATAATAGCTAGTATATGTAACAACATAAAGTACTATACAATTGTTATGTTATGTTTTTTTTTTTTTTTTATTCTATACCTCAAAGCAAAACAAGCAAACACTAAAAATAGTATGACTGTATTAGGTATTTTTATTAGTTTAACAATATATTTTAACAAACAGGCTCTCATATATTCGTAATAATAATATCCGTTAGGATCTAAGCCAGGAATACTTATAGCGTCAACACTTTCGGAGAAATCATATCTAAAAAAAAAAAAAAAATGTATAAATATATATGTTATATGTATATATGTAAATACATGCGTATAGGTACATATGGTTACAAACACTTTCAACAATTGCAACACTTTCAATAAATTCAAAAAAAAAAAAAAAAAACATATTTTTTAACTATTCATTTGTTAAACATATGGCCTTGTAATTAGTCTTTGGAATTTGTTTACCTGTGGGCCAAATACTTCGAGTTTCTAGAATATTTAAAAAAAAATAAATAATTCAAAAAACAGTTTTTCCTAGTCTCTCTTCTTTCTTTTATTACAACAGAAACATCACAATTGTCGGACTCGGTAAACCATTTTAATATTCGTCTTGTTACTAAGTGGATATTTATAATAAATAAGGAGTAGCTACAAAAAAAAAAAAAAAAAAAAAAAATAAGACAGACAGACAAAAGTGTGAAAAGATAAAAACTGGTAGTTTACTACATACATAGAATATATATATATATATATATATATATATATATATATATATATATATATATATATATATTGTGTGTACACTACTTAAAAAAATATAACGACAATAAATTGTTTAGTAAAATTGTTAAGACTAAACATGTATATGCATTAAATATATACATATATACGAGTATGTATTTATTTTTATCTTAACCATATTAAAAAATTCATTGAAATGAACAATATTTTTTCAAATATAATTTCTATTAGTGGTTCTACGTTATGTAACACTTCATCAACGTTTCTTTGTTTTGGTAAAATCTATAAATTATGAAAAAAAATGTATACGAAAAAGGGTAAATGGTAATACACAAATTAAAAAAAAAGAGCTATTGATATTTATTCGGTATTCCATATGTATATATATACATACATATGTTAATATGTTAATATGTCAATATGTTAATATGTCAATATGTCAATATGTTAATATGTTCATATGATAAATGTTGTTATATGTAACGAGTACTCGCTCTGTTTTCTTTTCAAACTTACGTCGTTAAAAATCATTTTATCGATACTTTCAGATAATTTTGATTGTAGAATACCCCAAATAGTTATATTAATTATTGTTATTAACGATATTTGCCTAAATGTTGTATTAAGTAAATCTTTTCTGAACTGATCTTTCGAATACCTAACTCTTTTTTCAATAAAATGAATTATAGCTTGTATTAATAAACCAAAAAATAAAGTAAATAATATTATAAATAAAAATGCATTGTTTTTTTTCGCTTCATATTCTAATAAAATTTGTTTTGCTTCTTCATCAGCACTACAAAAATCAGGCCCAAAAGATTCATAATTACAATCTTTTATTATTAAATGATCATGTGATAACTTTTCATGTATTTTTGTTTTTATACCTAATATATTTTTTACATATTTAATTATATCAGTAATGTCAAATATTTCCTCTTTTTTTTTTTTTTTTTTTAAATATAAACGAATATTTGGTATGTTTTGTTCTAATTTAGCTTTTTTTGCCAATTCATCTATTTTTTTTTCATAATCATAATTATCACCATTTTTATTATAACTTTCAGATACAATTACTGTATCTTTTTTTATATCATTTTTTATATCATCTTTGTTTGTATTGGAATTTACATCCTTAATCTGATTAGAAATGGTATTTTCGTTATATCCTATACCGCTCTGAACCTGAATCTGGCTCTGATTCTGACGCTCATCCGAATTAGCTTTATTTTCTTTTGCTTCCAACTCTTCTTTATTTTTTGTTTCTATTTCAATTTGTTTTTTATCATTAGATAACAATTTTTTTTTTAATAACCTTAAGTTTTCATATAAGTTAAAACTGTTTGATACATTATCTATTTTTGTACTACCATCCTCATTTTTTATATTTTCATTATCTTCATTTTTTTCTTTCAACTCTGATGAATTAATTGAATGTTCATGTTTTTGTATACTCTTATCTACTTGATCATTGTTTATCACAGTTTTTAATTTCGAATCAGTTGTTGGTCTATTTTCATTGGTTTTTCTATTTGGTGTGTTTTTATTTTCTGTTATGTCATTATTGTTTGCATTTGGCATACCGCTTTGAATACTATTTGGCATACCGCCTGGAATACCATTTGGCATACCGCTTGGAATACCATTTGACATACCGCTTGGAATACCATTTGACATACCGCTTGGAATACCATTTGACATACCGCTTGGAATACCATTTGACATACCGCTTGGAATACCATTTGACATACCGCTTGGAATACCATTTGACATAAAACCCGTTGTTTGTTCATTCTCATTTTTTACTTCTTTAGTAGCATCGTTATATTCAGTTTCCACATTTTTTTTATATTCTCCTTCGGTATAATTATTTCTTTGCAAATTTTCTTTTTCGTTATTGGCAGCTGCATATAACGCTTTTATTTGTTTATCTCCTTTTTTTTTTCTTCTTTTATTCTTATCTAATTTTAATTGAAAATATAATAAATTTTTAAGTTTGTCTATATTAAAATTGTCAACATTTTCAGAAAGACTACGACCACACCACCGTCCATGATTATTTGCATTTATAGATATTTTATATTCATTATTTTTATAAATTTTATATTTCAATTTTATTTTTTGTATTGTTAGTGGACTTACGTTTAAACAAATCTGAGAAAAGAGCAAAAAAAAAAAAAAAAAAAAAAAAAGAAGATATAAGTACAAGCATAAGCATAGGTGTATGAAACTAGGGGATAACATGAAAGGGTATGCAAAAAAAAGTTACAGAAAAGGAAAAAGGTAAGATTTTTATACGTAACAACGAAACAAGATAATACACAAACACTACAATAATTAGGTATATATATTCCTATGCGTGTGTGCATGCATTAATAAATGATTATAATAGAATGCATTGATAATTGCTTTTTTTTTTTTTTTTTTTTTTTTTTTTTTTTGTTTTTTTTTTTTTTTTTATTTTTTTTCTAAAAATTAATA
>CABPSV020000228.1:0-14076 GCA_902459845.2 Hepatocystis sp. ex Piliocolobus tephrosceles
ATATATATATATATATATATATATTGTGATGGGCGAAAAAACGAAGCTTATACAAAAATATATTTGTTAGAGTGTATGGCATTGGAAGTTTAAAAATTATAGTACTTTACATTTATAAAATTATTTTAAATTTTTCTCTATTAATGGTCTATATGTGTCTTTTTTTTTTTTTTTTTTTTTTTTTTTTTTTTTTTTTTTTTTTTTATGAATATACTTTCCACTTCCTTACTTACCTATTTTTTTATTTCCTTTATTATCTCTGTTTTGCTTTTTTATTTATTTATTTATTCTTCTTTTTTTTTTTTATTAACAAAAATTTCACTTTTTTTATTCCCCCAAACGAGCAGAGTAAGGAGAGCAAAACTAAGAATGTATGAATCAAATATTTAAAAAAACTATGGTGCTCATTATATATAAATTATTTTTGAACATATGTGTGTTTTTTTATAAACAAGAAGATTAGAAGAAAAAAAAAAAAATAAATAAAAAACAGCATTTTTAAGTTATGCACCTATATATATATATATATATATATATATATATATTTATACATTGGCATATCTACATATTTACATATTTTATATATGTATGTTTATATGTTACTATCACTATTATGATTATATTTTTTTTTTTTTTTTAACAACGTTTGTGTGGGGTATAATTTTTGTTTAAAAAATGAATGAAAAATGTTCAACGGAGTTACAGAAATGTATGGCCTATGATTTAAAATATTGGTTTTTTTTTTTTTTAAAACAATCAGAAAAACAAAATAATTCATATGTTAAAATAAAATCATGTGATACTATTGAATTAAAAAATATAAAAATCAATAACAACATATTTAATGGTATAATAAAATTAGATGACTATAAATGTCCTGTTTTTTATAAAAATATTTTAATATGTAATAAATGGAAAGAATATACAGGTAATTTTAAACTTAGATATGTGAGAGGAGTTGGTAAAATAACATCAGAAAATTTTACATATATTGGCTATATACATGATTATAAAAAATTCAAAAAAGGAAAATATGAATTATTTTATTATGACAAAAATAGGAACAAAAATGATAAATGTTGTATTGATACATATTGTGATAAAAAATTCCCAATAGGGGAAAGTATATTTTATGCTGGAACATGGAATAACAATAAAAGACATGGATATGGAATATTAAAATTAAAACATAACAAAACAGAAAAAACAGACAAAACAGACAAAATAGATAAAACAAAATTAAGAAAAAGTAAAATATTATATAAAGGTTTTTGGAATAATAATGTAAGAACTTTTTGGGGAGTACAAACACATGTAAATAATTCTGTATATTCAGGTTTTTGGAAATTAAATAAAAAAAATGGCTATGGTATAATGAAATGGTATTATAGCAAAAAAAAAAAAAAAAAAAAAAAATTATATAGTTCAAAAAAATATATCAATAATGCTAATAATCAGGATGTAAATAATGAAGGTGTAAATAATCAGGGAATAAATAATCATGAAGAGAAAAAAAAAAAAAAAAAAAATAGAAGTATAAAAGAAAATGTTTACATTGGAGAATGGAAAAATAACACAATGCATGGTTTAGGTACATATATTTGGTATAATGTAAAAAAATGTAAGAATTTGTTTGTTAATGAAAAAATTGTTGATAATAATGATAAAGGCTTAGATTTGTATAATAATGAAAATTATAATAAATATACAGGTTATTGGATAAAAGGAAAAAGGAAGGGATATGGGATTTTTTATTATGATTGTGGTGATAAGTACATAGGTATATGGAGAAAAAATAAAAAAAATGGAATAGGTTATTTTATAAAAATGAACGGGATTATTACTAAACGTATCTATAAAAATAATAAACTCATATCCGAAATTGCTATTAATAAAGTATATAAGATTAATAATCTATATACAAATAGTTTATGTAATATTATAAATTTATATTTTTTAAAAAAATATTTTAATATATCAAATAATAAAATAAAGGAATTGTATAAACATATTTATTTAAATTTGCCTTTTTTAATAGATATTTATAATTCTTATAAAAATAAAAAAAATAAAAAAATTTATTACTATTATTATTATAATAACAATGTTAGTATTAATAATAAAGAGAGTGAGAATGATAGCGATTCAGAGGGTGGAACTATAAATAATGCTATTACAGACAGTACGACTTTTAATTTAAGAAAATTATGGATAATGTTTTATGATGCAAATATAATTAATTGTAATTTTACTTTATCTAATTTAAACAAACTTATAATTAACCACGCAACGTTTTTTATAGAGAATGTATTAAATGAAATTTTAGCAAAAGAGTTGGAGAGTATACAGAACAACTTTGTATTTAATGAAAAGGATATAATAAATTGTTTCTTCAGTTCAAAACATTTTTTTAACAAGTTATTTTATTGTGATTTTTTTAAACAACAGGAACAGGAACAGGAACAGGAACAGGAACAGGAACAGGAACAGGAACAATTATATATGGATGGAGTTCACAAGCATAATCATGATAATATGAGCGTTAACTATGCTGGGAAATGTCCAGAAAAATGCCCAGAAAAATGTAATGAAAATTTAAAAAAAAAAAAAGATGATAATAACATAAATAAAGACATTTCTTCAAATTACAGCAAATACAGCAAATACAGCAAATACAATGAATACAGCGAATTGCAAAAAAAAAAAAAAAAAAATTTATTTTTTAATATTATAAAACGTATTATTTTTAATAATGATTCATTAAACATAAAGAATTGTATCGAATTTTATAAATATTATTGGAATAAAGAATGTTGTTATACAAAAGTAAGGAAAACTATTTATAAGAAAATATATTTTTTTCTGCAAAGTAATATAAAATGTAATAATAAACATTATTTGTATTATGTTTTGTATAGCTTATTTCAAACGCCAATATTATTATCGTACTCATGGTTTTATAAAGTCAAGAAAAGAAAAGGCAAAAATTATATTCATCCTAATATCGTAAAGCAAAGACAACCCCTTTTGAAAAAAAATGTAAATATAAATGGTCATGCAAATGGTTATGGCATTACGAAAAACAAGTTAACCTGCTGGGGGGAAAAGAATTTTATAAGATATTTAAATAAAGTATTTAAGTTTATAGCATTACATAGATATAACATACACAATGAAAAACAAAAAATAAGTTTTAATTGTTTTATTTCTACTCTTATTAATTTATCAACAAGGATGAATAGTATGGATAATATAAATAAAAACTTTATTAAAACTGTTAATTTATTAAAAGTGAATTGTTGTAACGTAAGGGAAGATGGAGAAGAAGTAGAATGGGAAAAAGTGGAATGGGAAGAAGAGCAACGAGAGAAGAAACAAAAGGGACAAGGTAAACTATGCAAAAATGATTTTTTAAAAAAAAAAAAAAAAAAAAAAACTGACAGTAACGAAAGCGGTAATAACGAAAGTGGTAATAACGAAAGTGGTAATAACGAAAGTGGTAATAACGAAAGTGGTAATTATAAGAATAAAAAGTATCAATATATAGATAAAACTTGTGAAAAAAAAAAAGAATCCAATTTAAAAAATAAAAATAACAATGTTTTATTTTATAACCATGATTTATTATTATTAAGTAAAGAATGTGAAAAACAAGATGATACAGAAATGACAAAAAATGAGAAAAGCAAAGATATCCTTACAAATATAAAAAAAAAAGAGAAAAATTTGAATGTAATAATTATTAACATATTAAAAAATTATGTCCATTATTTTATTTTTTATTTTTTATTATTTCAATCAAAAGAACATTTTTCTATTTTTAATATAAAATTAAATTTAAGTATAAAATTGAAACATATATTATTATATTTACTACAACTAAAGTTACTAAAAAAAGGTAAATTAAAAAAAAACATATCATGTGTTAATTTAAGTTATTATAATTCTTATTTTAAAAAAAAAAATAATACAACCCCTTTAAAAAAATATATACACATATTAAATAAGTCCACAAAAATTGGTAAAATTCTTAACAGTCAAGATGAAAATAAAACAAATGGATTAGTAGAAAGTCTTGATCATGTACAAAGCAATACGGATCACAAGAAAGTAACTACCGGATCAAAAACAAACGAAATAGTAGTATCTATCAAAAGCGACGTGAAAAGCGACGTGAAAAAAGACGTGAAAAAAGACGTGAAAAGCGACGTGAAAAGCGACGTGAAAAAAAATGGTAAAAAGGAAGAAAAGGGAAAACAATGGAAAAAGGAGAAAAAAGAGAAAAAAGAGAAAAAAGACCAAAAAGTGAAGAATCATAACAATGTGGTTGATATTATTGACGAACATACAACAAGCGTAAAAAATGTACCCATCGAAAATAATACCTTAGTTGAAAACATGGTTAGCAATGTAGAAAATGAACAAACTAAAAAAACTAGCTATAATAATGGATCTAATAATATTCCAGAAAGTAGCGAAAATAAAAATTATTACATGAACAAGTCAACTAAAAAAGAAAAATGTTGTAAAAAACATAAAATTTTAAACAACACATCAGATATATTTTATTTGTCACTTTTTGAAATTTTATCAATTTTTTCAAACATAATGAACACACATAATTTAAATTTAATAAAAGAACAAAATGTTCATTTATTTTTAAAAAAGTTTCAAAAAAAAAAAAAAAAACCTAAAATTAGTAAAAGCTTTTTGAAAAATAATATGACACGTTATATTATATTATTAATAAAATTACGAGAAAAAGTATCACTACAATTTTCAAAATGCAGCAAACATAAAGTATGTGTGAACAAATATAATAGCAATAATAGTAAAAACAAGATGACTAATGCAAAAAAAAAATATAAGTGTACTTATCATACAAAAGAACATAAAAAGTTAATATTAAAATCATTAAATGACAAATTGAATGAACTAGACGATCAACTAATAAATTACAAATCTAATGAGACCAATGAAAATGTTATAAAACTGGAAGTAACAGCATCAAAAATTATGTCTCGTTCAGGTGAAAACATAAAAAAAAAAAAAAAAAAAAACATATGCTCACAAAATAAAAAAACAGATGATATGATGAAAAGTTCTTTAGCAGTAATAAAACCTGAAAAAAAATATGATGAAGTAGAAAACAGTAAAACAACAGTTCCCAAAAGTTTATATATTATTAAAATAAAAAGTGATATAAAAAGAAAATTATACTATTTAAGAAAACAATATACCAAAAATCATAAAAATTATATGAATGTATTAGCTTATTATAATATTTACATCACTCCTTCTGAACTTATTTTGTTTTTTTTAAAATATGTTGAAGTGGTAAAAATAAAAAATAAAATAAAAGCTTCCTATAGCCATTTGTTATTTTTTTTTACTTTCCACATCCTAATATATAGAACGTTTGTGTTGTCAGAAAAAAACAAAAATTTTTAAGACGCATCAAACAGTGTCATTTGTAAAAGGAGTTAAGTGTTACTGTGAAATGTACATGTTTTTTTTTTTTTTTTTTTTTTTTTTTTTTTTTTTTTTTTTTTTTTTTCATTTTAAATTAAATAAGAGATAAAAATAGTTATATATATATATATATAAAAGAAAAAATGAAACATAAAAAATGAAAAAGAAAAAAAGAAACAAAAAGAGAAAAATAAAAAATACATCAATCTTTTTTTAATGTCTTTTCTTTCTGTTTCATTTTTTCTTTTTCATTTTTTATGTGAAAAAAAAAAAAAATAAATATAATCAAATGTGATAAGCAACAATTATGTATTTAAAATAAAAAAAAAATTCTGTATGTGAATAACATAAAAATGCAATGCATGTATATGCGCGATGCACATATAAATGGCACACGTGTGTACATACATGCATAACGAATTAATCATTTTTGGAGAAAATTATGTCATTATATGTAAATAAGAATGTTACGAAATAATGCAAAACACAACGAATAAGTTACACATATATATATATATATATATATATATATATGTATATAAACACAATTTACACATTTTAATTATGACGATATATATGTACATACACAAGCAATATATTATTTATTCGTTTGACATATAAAAGTTAGCTAGTCAATTCTACACACAAAAAAAAAAAAATAAAAAAAAAATAAAAAAAAATAAAGTAAAAATAAAGTAAAAATAAAGTAAAATAAAGTAAAATAAAATAAAATAAAGTAAAATAAAGTAAAATAAAGTAAAATAAAGTAAAATAAAGTAAAATAAAGTAAAATAAAGTAAAATAACGTTAAAATAAAACGAACAAATAAATAAAAAATGCACATATATATATATATATATATATATATATATACATACAAGTAAACTATGCACAACATGCAAACAATTCATAATTAAAAGTTAAATGTACTGGCCCAGTTTTTTTTTTTTTTTTTTTTTTGCTCAGCCTTAATAGCATACTAAATTTTAAACTTCAACTCTTTTCTAAGTGTCTATACCTTTATTTACAAATATAAATTATAACCTTAAAAGAAAAAAAATTTGCTTATTCTGCACTAATTTCTTTCTCAACTAGTACGTTTTCTGTTGGTACAAACAAAATAAAGGGTGGGACATTTTGATCAGAGAAAACAGTTTTGCATATTTTAATTAAATTATTTATACCAAAAATAATATCCATATTTAATGTTTGGTTAGGTACAGGTAATATCTCCTTTTTGTTAAAGACATCAGAATGTTCAAAGGCATAAGTAAAATCAATCCATTTAATATCACAAAAAAATGGATTATTTTTATTATATATAATTAATAAAGAAGTAGAACAAAAAGAGTATAAACGCTGTTGTTCTAACCATATTTTTAATTTCAATAATTTGGACAAAATTGTTTGAACAATATTTTTTAAAAATAAAATAAGAAAATATAAAACTTGATCTTCACTTAATTTTAATCCAATTTCTCTATTAATTTTTAATCTATTTTTTTTTTTATCATAACATTCTTTAATAGTAACTTTTTTTATTTTGGAATATTTTTTTATTTTTTCCATATTTTCTAATTTTTGTAAATGAATAATATTATTTTTTAAGATATAATCATAATAAAAATCATTTATTTGTGCATCTTTTAATATTTTATTATAATTAATATAATAAATTAATGAACATATACGAAATCCTAATGTTCTTTGAGTAGTTTTTACTGATGTTATTTCTTGTTTACACGATTTTAAAAATGAATAAATTTCGTTTTTATCATATTGCGAAAAACAATTAGGTAATTTCAAATCATTAGGTGATATATAAACTATTTGTTGATCATTACTATTTTTATGTAAATATTTTATTTCTTTTTTCATTTTTGACCAATTATTTGCATATTTTTCCTTTTCTGATATATTTAATAATTCCATTTTTTCATATAAATCTTTATTAAATAAAAGATCGTTATCTTTTAATGTATTATATCCTAATTTTAAATCTAATAGTTGTTGGTCACACTGTTTTATTTTTTTGCATATTTTTTTTAATCTTAAAGCGAAAAGTATTTCATTCATGTTTCTATGTTTTACATCATATAAATTCCCAATTTCCCATTTTTCGACATCGGATTGTTTACTAGTTGGACAACACTCACATCCTGAGTGGTTTGCATTTTTTAACTGACTGTCCACTCCTGAGTAGTTTGCATTGTTTGATTGACTTTCCATGCCTGAATGACTTCCTCGATTTTCCCCAAATGAATTATCACTTTTATTTTCTTCACTCAATAAATTGTTTTTATTAACTTCTGTTGGTATGTTACTTTTTGCAATACCGTTAAGTTTATCTGTACAACTATCACTATGTACCCCTACATATAGTTTGTTATTTAAGTTATCTTTGTCAATGAAATATAAATTTTTAGTATTAGTAGGTATAGCGTGTTGTACACTCGTTGAAGAATCGTGCTGTATATTATCAGGTTTATTTTTTATTATTATTTTTTTTTTTTTTTTTTTTCCCATTTGCTGGTTATTATTAACACATTTAAAAACAGGAACTATGTTATAAAATTTGGGAATAAGTTTATTATCGACTAAATATGAAAGAAAAACATTATCACATGTTAAGTTTATTTTTTCATTTGATTTTATTGTATCATTCAAGTCGTAAATTGTGTTTTTATCATCACTTCCAGTTTTATCACTTCCAATTTTATCACTTTCAATTTTATCACTTTCAATTTTATCACTTTCAATTTTATCACTTCCAATTTTATCACTTCCAATTTTATCACTTCCAATTTTATCACTTCCAATTTTATCATTGTTCATATGTATTTTTTTTATACCCTCCTGTTTTTCTTCATTAGTGTTTGGTGTGTTTAAACAAACAGTTGTATCTGATTTGGTTGGTATATCTATATGAGTACTACATGGGTACATACTTTCATTTTTAATGGATTTTACGTCGACAAATTTTAATGTGTTTTTATTTAGTTGTGTTTTTTTTAAAAAATTTTTGTTTATGTTATTATTTATATCTTCAATTTCACTTTTATTATAATCACTTGTGTTAAAATTTAAGTTAATACCATTTTTCCGAACAAAATTATAAGCATCAAATGTTCGCATATAAAATTTCGCTTCGCCATTTTTAAAAAATGGGATTACTTTATATATATAATTTGATTTTTTGTTTGTTAACATAATAGATGTTCCTGTTAATTTTAAGTTAGTTATATTATATAAAATTTTTTTTTTTTTTTTTTTATGAATTTTTTTTATTTCATTATTTTTATATTTTTCAAAAGTTACATTGTCATCTTTGCTGTCACAGCTTGTACTATTATTAAAATTACAATTAAGGTCATTTTGTTCTTTTAAATTTTGTTTTTTTAAATTCTGTTTTTTTAAATTCTGTTCTTTTAAATTTTGTTTTTTTAAATTCTGTTTTTTTAAATTTTGTTTTTTTAAATTTTGTTTTTTTAAATTTTGTTTTTTTAAATTGTTTATACATTTTTGTTTATCACTACATTCACAGTTTATCACACGATTGTCTTCCATAGTACATTCCTTACTAATATTACAAAAAACTAAATTACTCGGACAGTTATTGTAACAGTTACTATTATAACTGCTATCGTAGCTACTACTCGCATAAGCACTACTGGCGTAGTTATTTTTTGCTAAACTATTAATATAACATTCATACATAGGTTTAAAATCTGAATAAAGAAAGTCATCACAGTAAAGTTTTTCGTTTTTACATTGCGATATATCACTACGTTTTTCTTTTTCATCATTTTCTAAAATCATATTTTTGTTTTCTTTACATTTATGACTAGTACAGTTACTAGTACAGTTTCTAGTACAGTTATTAGTACAGTTACTAACACAGTTATTAGTACAGTTACTAACACAGCTATTAGTACAGTTACTAGTACAGTTACTAGCACAGTTACTAGCACAGCTATTAGTACAGTTACTAGCACAGCTATTAGTACAGTTACTAGTACAGTTACTAGTACAGTTACTGTTTATGTTTATTGTTATACTTCTGTTTGTATGGTCACACGTGTTAACATATTTATTACACACACAGTCATTATCACTATTATTATAAAAACTATTAGTTTCTTTTTTATTTTTTTTATTATTATTTATCAATAAATCATTGTATACACTCAAATTGTTACTACTATAATCTACATTACTGTTATTACTATTATTACTGTTATTAACTTTTTTAATGTTTTCACAATCTGTTAGACTCTCTTTTTGTAAATTCAAATTTGTATTGTAAATATTAGCTTGCTTGTTTGTATTTTTATCATCAACCTCTTCTTCCATCATGTTAACCATATTATCATTTACTGTGTCTTTATCAAAATTATTAAAATTTTCACTATCTATTGTAAAATGTCCGTTTCGTTTGTACGATTTCTTATTTGTCATTCTTCTTTTTTTTTTTTCCTTTTTTTTTTATTTTTTCCTTTTTTTTATTTTTATTTTTTATTATTACTTCACACACAAATATGCTTGTATAAACATATAAAATGTGTATATATGTAAATGTGTTAACATAAATGCCAGTAAATATAAGTGTGAATTTTGTGTGTGTATGTATGTGTAATTTTATAAAAAAAAAAAAAAAAAATATTTAAAAAATAAAATAAAATGTAACGTTTTTTTAGTTTTTTTTTTTTTTTTTAAATACAGATAATGTAAGATTTATCTTATATTATGACATTTTCTCGCGTCGTATAATATTATTTTTTTTTTTTTTTTCCCTTTTAATTATGAAAAAATAAAATAACTTTTCATTTGTTTACAAAAAAAAAAAAAAAAAAAAAAAAAATATATAATGAACACGTAATAAAAAGGAAAAAAAAAATGTTATATGCATTACGTATATATATATACATTATTTTTTATGAAATAAATTTTTTTTTTTTTATAAATAATACATTTTTTTTAAAAAAAAATTTGTTCTTCTGTTATAAAATATTTTTTGGTACCATGTTTTTTTTAATGTTTAACATAGCTGAATTTTATTTTTAGTTTTACTTTATGTTTTTTCATTTATTCTATTTTTTAAAAAATGTAGATGTTGTGCTTGTTATTGTGTGTTACAATTTTATAAATTTTAGTATTTACATATACATCATATACATATATATATATATATATATATGCATATATTTTAGTTAATAAGAATTATTTTCTGTTTTTAACAAAAGCGAACTTATTTTTTTTTTTATTAAATGTTATTATAAAGTTTTATGTTCAGTCTTATGTGACAGTATATGAATTTATGTGATTATATACAGCCACATACAACCTTATACAACTTTTTACAGCCATATAAGGTTAATTTATACATCCCATATATACATTTGTAAGTTTTGTCATATATATATATATAGTTAACATTTCAAATTAATGTTTATGTTGTGCTATTGATTGTTTTATACTGTCATTTTGGATGTACATGCATATATATATATATATATATATATATATATATATGCATGTATGCACAATTTTTAAACAATTTAATGTTTTTACTATAAATAACGAAATGATGATATCTATAAACTGAGATGCGTTATTATTAAAGAGCAATAAAAAAAAAAGTGTATGTAGATATATATACATACTTTTTTCCTTTTTTTTTTTTTTTTTTTTTTTTTTTTTATTCGTTATTTCTTAATGTTCATTTTTTTTCTTTTAAATTTTTTTATTTAACAAACAAGGAATGACTATAATAAGGATATAACTTAAAAATGGCAAAAATAAATTTATACAAGTAACAAGTGGAAAAAAAAAAAAAAAAATTTTAAACTATTATAAAAAAAAAAAGTTAAAAGAGCTCTAAATAATTATAAAATGCTACAAATAATGATGAACAAAATTATAAAGTTATAAAAAATTATAAAAATTGTTTTTTTCATTTTGTGAAAAAATTAAAATAAAAATTTAAGAACCAAAAAAAAAAATATATATATATATATACTTGCATTTTTTTTTTATTTTATACATATTAACAGAATATAAAAACGCAAAATGTTAGAAGTCACGCTCCAAAAAAAAAAAAACAAAACAAAACAAAACAAAACAAAACAAAACAAAACAAAACAAAATCATAGGTCGATAGACATATTGATAAAAATAGTAAGAGAGCCAATAAAAGTTAATTTATCAATTTAAAACATATTGAGGAGTGACAGAAATTGTAAAATTGTGAATGGCGTTTTCTCCATCTTGCCCCAATTGAAATATACATAAATATATATATATATATATATATATATATATACACATCATATGAATACTTATAAATGATTAGAGGTACTATTTTGTTAGGGTATGTAATAAAAATGAAACTTTTCAAAATCATATGATGAAAAAAAAAAAAAAAAAAAAAAAAAAAAAAAAAAAAAAATAACGAATATTATTTTTTTTTTAGATAAAAACTGTAAAACTGATTTAAGAACAATTTATAATATGTTTTGTTTTTATAAAATTTTACAAAAAGCGTTTTATAACCGTTTAGTTAATTTATTACTAATTTTGATTTCTTTTGACTGACTCCTTTTCTTTTTTTTTTTTTTTACCTTATTATAAATATGTAATAACAAGATTATTAAAAATATGAGCATATGAATATGTATATTTACGTTATCATTTATGTTTGATTTTATGTTAACTATATGTTTGCGTCAACTTCCGCATTTATTTTATTTATGCATATACATACATATATATATATATATATATATATATATAGATTTTTTTTTTTTGTTTGTTATTTTTTGTAAAAACACTCGAATGTAAATTCCAATATGAGTAACGCACTATCATGCAAAAATAATAAGCCTAAATCGATTGAGAAAATTTATTGTAACCCGTTCACCAATTCTAAAGAAGATTATTATAATGAAAAAACACAACGAATAATATGTTCTATAATAGCTAGTAAAAACATTAAAAAAATAAACCATGCAAGTTTTGATTTATTATTTCATTTTTTTATGAAAATAATAAATATAATTGGAGTAAATTGTCATAAATTTTCTTCTTTAAGAGGTAGTGTAGTAGTAAATTATATTGATATAAAATATTGCCTAAAATTAGCTTTTAATAGTTTATATAATGAAATATATATGTTAAAAGATTATAATAGTTTATTTAAAAATGTTTTATTTGATTTTATTAATCAAGATGAAAGAATTAATAAAAATCATAATTATATTAATGTTATACAAAATTCTTATTTATTTTATAAACAATTATGTATGAAAAAAAAAGAGTTTTATGAGTCAATTAATGATTTTACAAATGCTAATTATTTTAATTTAGGCAATTCTTCGTCTAATGAAAATGTAAATGTTCTTTTCCTTGATGAAAACATTGATATTGAAAAGTATAAAGAAATTATGAAATTAAAAAAAAAATATATGCATGACCACATGCCTATTATACCATTATCTTTATATAGGAAAGAAAAAAAATTAGGATATTATAATGAAAAAATAGAATATTACGAAGATGATGATTTTGTAGAAAAAAACTCTTCATCGACATCATCCTCTTCTTCATCATCATCTTCTTCTTCTTCTTCTTCTTCTTCATCTTTTAAAGAATCATCAGATCATTCATTAAGTGATAGTGATAATGAAAATATACATGACAATAATAAAACTAATTTTTTTAATAAACAACAACGGCAACAAAAAAAAAATGATAGTTATTTAAATGATGAAATTGGGAATGAAAAAATTGAAGTATTAAAACTTATCCCCAAAGTGAAAGATATATATATGCAAACTGTAAAAAATAAATACGAATTGGAACAAAATAATGAAAATATATTGAATTCGTTAAATATTTTTGATTTGCAAAATTATGAACAAAAATTGTGATGTTATATACTTAATTAACGCTGGTCATAAATAAGGAAATAAAATTTAACAGTTAACTTATAAGAGAAAATATATGAATTTTGGAAAAAGAAAATATATGAACTTTAAAAAAAAGAAAATATATGAACTTTGAAAAAAAGAAAATATATGAATTTTGGAAAAAAGAAAATATATGAATTTTGGAAAAAGAAAATATATGAACTTTGGAAAAAAGAAAATATATGAACTTTGAAAAAAAGAAAATATATGAATTTTGGAAAAAAGAAAATATATGAACTTTAAAAAAAAAAAAAAAAAAAACGATTTATATAAGCATTGTGGGACAGTTAATACTAAATTAAAAGTGAACTAATTATTTTGTGTGCACATGCGTATGTGTATGTTTATGCACGGGTATGCATATGTATATATGTATACATATGTGTGTGTTTTTTTTTTTAAATATATTAAAAAAAAAAACCGTTGTATAAAAATATAACTAGCCAACAAAAATAAAACTAGCCAACAAAAACAAAATTAGCCAAAAAAAACATTACTTTTAATATATTTTTTTAAATGTAGTACTAATTATGAATATATAATTTTCTTTTTTTATTTCATTATACATACAAAAAAAAATTTTTTTTTTATGTGTATATTTAATTTATATATATATATATATATTTTTTTTTTTTTT